>DWAO01000713.1:0-23027 GCA_018230605.1 Heliconius congener | reverse complement strand
ATATAGATATATATATATATATATATATATATATATATATATATATATTTTATGTCTGAAACATTCCAGAACGAAGAGAATATAAGCGAGGAAGTGCTTGGATTGTTACGCGCTGCGTCGGGTAAAGCGCGACTGTTGGCTACGCAGAAGATGCAGCAATTTCAAGGTATTTATTTGAAGGAATTGTTTTTTTATGTTTTTTCTTCTTAGAAGAGGCCATCATAGTGAGGTATAGCAAACGCTATTTGTGGATTCGATTCTCACTCGAAGGAATTCCCGAATATTTAAAGGATTTCCATTGAACCGCACTCATAAGATAGAGCGCGACGATGTGTTCCGCCACTTTCCTTGCCCTGGTAAACAAATTACAGCGTTGAGTTCCACCACTTATCTAATATACTTTGCTTCGATTTCCGAAAAACGGAAAGTGAAAAACGATGTGTCTTAACACTAGGCTCCCCCTTTTGTTTACCCTGTTATGACGGCGTGAAATTAATAAAAAAATGTTTAGCTATTTTTTTTAGTTGCACGCTGTGTCCCGCACGTATCAAGGTAGATAGTCAAAGGGAACTTAGCGTTAAGATACTAATCGCGGAACTTAACGCCGCGCTTTCTCATGTTACCAGAGCGAGGAAATCGTTGCATTTACAGGCACGCGCTTGTGCCCTGCGCCAATACGGAATCTAATCTCTTTCTCTCTGTTTATCTAATCGTTGTATATGAAGTCTATTTTCACCGTTTTTTCCAGGCCTCTGCTACAACAACATAAACGAGCGCGGCGATGAGCCCTTCCCCACCACATTAGAAGATCTCCAAGGTTTCTGGGACATGGTGTGCCTTCAAGTACGCAATGTGGACGCCCTGTACGAACACTTGGACGTGCTGAAGAAGAATAATTGGCAGGAGGTAGGGATTCTTATTTTAGAAAAATTAGAGCTCGCTCCTAATTTATTTACAAAAGAAACTTTTTTCAACTATACCATTATTTTTTTCTTAATTTCCAATTATCAGATCGCGTCCCCAGTCTCGAATTTGAAGCCGCACACCTCCCCCGCGCGTAGAACCCCCCGCACTCCGGCAATAAAGAACGAGAAAATGAGACTAGCGGCGGAGAAACGAGAAACAGAGAGAAAAGCTATGTTGGAGCAACGCAGGTATTTAATATTATTCCGATGCCGATACATAATAGCTATGTAGGCCATCGTGGCGCAGGGTAACAAATGTGCGACTGTAGTCGCGACAGTTGCGGGTGCGACTGCCGCTCGGGGGAAATATTAATTTCATCATTCTGGCAACAATACAGCATGAAGGTTAAAAAATCATAGTAACGTCATATCGACTATCAAAAAGAGAAATAAGAAAATCTAAGAAAGAAGACTGCCTTTATAAAATTAGGTTCAAACTCTCCTACAGGGTAGAGCAGACAAAGCGCAGCGTTGAGTTCCGCCACTCTAAACACATAACATCTCTAAACTAAACAGAATGAGAGCAAATTGTTTCTCTTTATCCTCTAGTGTGAAGCTAAAAAGTTTTCTTATATTTGAACTTATAAAATTTGAACTTCTGTACCTCTTTTGATGATATATTTAGACAATTCTGGAAAAACTCTTGGTTATAATGGTTTTCAAATGAAAATTGCACACTCATCTTACATTTTAATTTACATTGCTTTACTATATGGAATTTGAAATCAGGAGTTTAAGATCCTGATATGTATTGTATAAAGAAAATATTAAAATAGTCATAATATGTAAAACTTGTATACTAAAAATAATAAAATTCCATTTCAACCTTTTCATTTTGTTTGACATATTTTAATATGAATATGAATTATTTTAAAATAGCTGTCTTTATCTGGACTTGGGTAATCTTGAGATTAATCTTGTGACCTGTCTCGTAATCATAGCATGAAATTAAAATATATTATGTAAAATCTATGTAGAGTGACCCAACTCTTGCCCTCTCTAACTATTATTAATACCATTATTTTCCTTATATTAATATTCCAAAATATGCATAAAGACAAAAAAAATTACAATATATAAATAGCATGTTTTCCAAACAATTATTTAAACTAATCATTTTAACAACTATCTGTCCTGTTTCTTAACCATCTGTTTTTAAAAGGCTTCCCTTAAATTCGAAATATTGAATGTATATTTGATTAATATTTGCTCTTTTGTTTTTTTTTACAGGCGTTTAGCGCGTGAAAGACAATTAGCGGCGAAATCGACACCGGCGAAGAAAGATGATATGCCTGTTGAAGGCAGCCAGGTAATAATAGTTCATATGAAAACGCGGCGTTGAGTACCGCCGCTGAACACGGAATGTCATGAAAATTGAAGGGACAGTGGGGAATGGGGTGTCTTAACTCTAGGTGCTATATGAGAGATACAGAGCGAAGTTATTCAAAGCTTCAAAGGCATGTTATATAAGTAACTTGCTATACGTCTGTGATATTTTAAGTATATGTTTAATCAAACAAAAACCAAAGTCTATAAAATAATAATTACTTTATAAAATGAGTCTTTTAAAACAAAATATCGTTTGTTCAAAAAAATTAGAGATCGTCAATACACAATACCTTGAAAATCCGGTAAAAGTGGGTAACGGAGTGTCTTAACACTAGGTTCCCTGTGCCTTGCCATATGCTGAATATAGCGGCTGAAAAATAAAAAGATATAAAATTTAAAAAAACTGTTAATTTTATTACTCACACTTAGTTTAACTTTGCTTTTTCTTTAAGAATTTTACATTAATAATGTACTATATACTAAGTTATAGTAATATAGCATTTTCTATTATTTTCAGGAGGTAGAAATCTTTGTGGGCAAAAGTGTCAACAAACCAACGCCCCAAGGGGACACAGATAGCTGATTTCTCACAATATAATATTGTATATACAACTACAGTCCGTTATATATCAGGGTTTTTTTAATGCATTTTTAACTTGCATTCTATGTTTAAAATAGGAACAAAGAAAAAAAAAGGTTATTTTTATTCTGTCAAAAATTGTGTTGTATTTTTCGTCTGTGAAGTTTCAGTAAATATGTGGTTTTTTTTTATCTGTGATTGAAATGTCATTTATAAATTTTGATTGTAATCTAAAATTGATAGTGACATTCGATTATTAAATTATGTTTTCTTTGTTTTTGTTTTATTTTGACATTAAATATACTTTGGATTTGTTTTTTGTTTCATTTAATTCAACGCAGATAAATAAGAATCAAGAATGTAAGTTAAAAATACATTTGTATATGATATAGTTTCCTCGATCATTTTTTTTCTATTTTAATAATATATTAATGTGTTATATTTTGTATATAAATAATATAACAAATAAAGAGTGGTATAACCCCCAATTTTTAAATATCAAATAAAATAGTTATTTTAAAACATTTTTAAAGATAATTTTATAATTTAATCAAAAAAATATATAAAATTTATCAACATTTTCAGCATTAATAGCTTAATTTTAAACTAATTTATAAAAAAAACTATTCAGTTTTATGGGTTACGCCACTTGTAACTTTCAGCCTTAATTATATATCAAAACTACTTTTGTCTAATAAATTTCTTTAACTTCTATACAAATATCTATATAGGTATCTCTTTCTAATATTAATAATTAGAATTATTATTATAAGAATGAGATATATATTAATTTAAAAACAACTTATTTTTATTATAGTTTTATTCAAAATAGCAAAACTAAAATTAAAATGAAATGACAATTTTTTATATGTACTATTGCTTAATTGAATATTAGTATCGATTGTATGTATTAGTATTAATGTTATTAATTATAGAGTAAAAAATATGATTTTTTAATATAGATTAACGCCGCTCATAACCGCCTTATTGTTATATTGTAACCAAATTATACAAAACTAATTTAATTTACATAAATTGTAGCCTATGTGTTATTTGGATGTATAATCTATTTTACTGTAATTTTTTTTTTTTCTAAATTTGTTCAGTACTTTTTGTGTAAAAGTGAGACAAATATACATCCCCACAAACTTTTACATTTTAATATTTAATATAGTAGGATGAAAACGTCTAAGAAATTAGAAAACTGTATTAATTTGGTGATTTTAATGCAAATTCAAATTATTGCTTATGCAAGTAGAGTTAAGTTTTCTATAAGACTTACATTTACTCTATAGTTAATATTGTTAATAATCAATGCACATATATTTTAAATTAATATATAAAGTAACAAAATAATGCTTAGAAGCTTTACAAATCATTAAAAAAACAAATAAAAAAATACAAAAATAACTTTTTAAAATTTTTATTAGTGTCAAAGATGAATAAAGGCAAAAAAATAAAAAAAAAAATAGTTTGACGACACCATTATATTAGACTAATAGTATTAAATTTTAGACCAAAAAGCTATAGAGATGATAGGTTTTCTAATATTTTAATTTATATATTAATTTAAAGTATATTATTGAAGCACTATTTAAATATGAGAATGTATGTGTATGAAGTTAACCGTCTTATTATAAGGGCTTGTATTAAAAATAAAATACAAATTATTTGTCTTTACTTTTTTTTTACATTTTATTTCATCTGTGGAAGAATTATTAATAATATTTTTCTTCAATCAGTCATTTAATAAAGTAATTATAACAAAATGAAACAGGAAACAGTGTTAAAAAAAATCTAGATTTACAGTTTAATAAGTAAAGGCAAATCATTTGTAAAAAAAATTATGTTATAAACAAACACTATGGAATATGATCTCTTATAGAGCAAAAGCTTTCAATTATTTTTTAAAGATAATGGCCATTTCCTAATAATTTTGAATATTTATGTATATAATAACAATTAAAACGTCAAAAGTATATGTGCTTGCATTTAAAAAAAATACTATTATAATAAATAAACTTTTTTAATGGTTTTTTTATGTAACTTTGGACATATTAAAGAAATGGCTTATTAAATTTCCGAAAAAGATAGTCAAAATTTTCAATTTGTCATTTATAAATAAAAGAAATGAAATGTTGACCTTGTCTATTATTATTAATTTGGTGTATATAAAGTTTATTTTTATTTTTACACCTTTTTTGTATCTTATGATTTTATTCACGATTTTTCGTATTTTATACCCTTTAATAATTATAAATAAGCAAATGTATCAATTATATAAGAGTGACAAAGTCTATATCTATTATGTAATTTTGGTTCTATATATTGCAATATTTGATGAAAATGTAATTTGTGGAAAATTACTATATTGGTTTAAAGTATGCATTTTATAGGCAATTTTTTAGCGGAATCAGAAATTTTAGAAATTTTGCGTTACATTATTTTTATTTTAAGGGTGGACTATCAAAGAGTGTATATAATGTTTTATCAGTTCTAGCACTTTCATACAAAACACACCAAATTAATAATAATAATAATGACAGAAAAATTGTTTGTTCAATGATGATAATTATTATTTTTTATAAGGCTGGACCGTTGATTTCGAAATGACTGAATTTTTGAACTTTTTTCTCTGTTAAATCTTTTTTTTATGATATATTAATAATATTTAATCATAAAATTTTAAAATTGCTCAGCGTTGTGGTCATTAAATAATCAAAAACTGTTCTTATTACTCAATTATTGATTAAGTCTTATTTTACACTAATATCTTGTTTATTGATAATGATTAAATTATTGTTTAATTTTAATTTTGTTTTATTAAGCCTTTTGAGAGTACATTTTAATTTCAAAGCAAACAAATGGGACAGCATATTTTTTATTTTGTCAAACTAATGACATGAATCAGCTTCAAGCTGTATCCCGCACAATGCAGGGTAGGCAGAGGGAACGTAGTGAAAGACACTCCGTTCCCCACTTTCTGCCGAATTCCGGAGGCATTGCGTGTTAAGTGGCAGAACTCAACGCCGCAGTTTGCCTCGACACCATAGCGAAGAAATGAAAATATAAATCAAAATAAATATTTTATTTCCTCGAGTGGGGATCGAACCGCCACGACTGACTGGTTGACTCTTTTTCCTTCTTTGTTTTGAAAAAGGAATATCGCACATATAATAAAATCGCCAATCTTAACCTGCTGACCCTTTCTCTTACTTTTATCTCTAGGAAACGCATCTACGAAGGCCGTGAATAACAAATAACAATATATAAATGATATACGCTCTAATGATATTGTGGAACCGGTCAATCTGATCCTTTTTTTTATTGACAAGACAAGGCAAATGAATATCTGCAACCGACGAGACGTGGAACACCATATAACCTACAGGAGCATTATTAGTTTAACAAGAAGAAGAAACCTAAAAGGAATCACAAACACTACTGCAATTAGGCCATTCCACACTTATCGCATGGGGAGGTTTTATAAAACCGCACACTAGTGAAGTGCCACTTATCCAGATGGAAATAATATTTAAGCTTGTGATGTTCTGTGCGGTAATAAGAAAGTTTAATTAGTAGATGGATCACTGAACAGTACTATATCAGCTTCACAAGCAGGGCAGCAAGGTAGGCAGAGAAAACCTGGAAACCGAGTGCTAAGAATTAAGATACTCCGTTGCCATTCTGACATTGCCGTTCTTTACTTTCCGCTGAATTGTGGAGGCATTGTGTATTGAGTGACGGAACTCGATACCGCACTGCAATGAAATAAAAATATAAAGTATGGAAAACGAGCCCACAACTTGTCGCATTTACAGTCACACATCTGTGCCCCTGTGCCACGACTGATCTCTGGTAGAAATAAAACGTATATTTTTTAGACATATCTGGTCCGAAAAGAAAGTATTTTCGAAATCTGGGATCTAATTTATGATCCCTATAGAGCACTGAATCCAATGATTTAAAAAATATTCGTATTAATTAGCCTCAATAAAAAATCGAATTGTGGCTGATTTGAGATTATTTATACAAATTAGTAGTCTAAAAATTATCAAAATTGCATAACTTAGTAATTTATTGTGATTATAATAATTATTACTAATCAGCTATTTAATATTTCAATTACGATTATCATTAATCGTTACCCAACGCTATAATTATATAACAAAATGTGAGCCAAAAATGTTCGAAAAAAATTAAATAAATAAAACTTTAAATTTATAAAACTCTAAATATTTAACTTACTAATAAAAACAACAAAATATTGTTTTTTGTAAGAGATTTTATAAACAAATTGCAATCATCTATATCAATAATGTGATAAAATTATTTTTGTCCATGAAAATTTGCTTATAAATATTTTATAATTTTTTAATTAAAAATTCACGTTTTTATATTTTTTAAAATAAGTAAATAACCAAAAACTTTAATTTTAAATTTATTATTTTAAAAAATTACGACATAATTTATTAATTTGACAATAAAAAATATATTACGTGTAAAGGAACGTAGATAAAATCGGGCAATATATTGTCTGTGGCCTGACAGTTACCAGCGTTCGACGTCATTTTAATATTTTTATTTTTGTCTATTTTAAAATAATTATTAAATTACAGTTTAATTTACCTCAATAATTCTTTTTCATTTATTAACAGCAATTAAAAACAATTTAAAGTATATTTAAAATCTATTTCTATAATGAAGAAATGAAAATGTGATGTTAGTTCCCGCGTGTTTCCTTCCCGCGCACGTCGCACTCGGTGGAAGTTGGTCATGGTCGTCCGCCAAACGGAAAGCCGCCATGATGGCTTTCTGTAAAGTACGCTCAATATGTAAAGTTTCGTTATTGTTTTTCATTAATTGTGACTGAGTGCGTGCAAAAATTAACCATGGGAACGAACTAGAGTGTGCAAAGTGCAGTTTACGGTCCTTTAGGACCTCCCAGAGGAGCTATAGTGTGTTTTATAAGTGCATTTTAGTGTCGACGCTAGCGTGTTTTGTTCTGTCAACAAAATGTCGAAGCTCTCGTTTAGGGCGAGGGCCCTGGATGCGACCAAACCGATGCCTATATACCTCGCCGAGGAGCTCCCGGACCTGCCGGACTACTCGGCGATCAACCGCGCCGTGCCTCAGATGCCCTCTGGTATGGAAAAAGAGGAGGAGAGTGTAAGTATTTTGCGCATTTAACTATTAAGTCATCACAACTACTGTGTGTCGGCCATCATGTTTCAGTTTCATATTCCGACCGCTAGGGGCGGTATATTTATTAAGAGCGGAGGTTTTTTGGCGAATTTATTGCTAAGAGCTTATTGCAAACATAGGATACTTGTTTTATCCGCGTATATTAGTGCTTCTGGCGAAATGGAATAGAAGCGCCGGTTTGATAACAAACTAAAGTTGTTGTCGAAATTTGGCGCGATTATCGCACATGGTGTTATTGTCGGGCCTTCAAGATCTTTTCGGTTATTTAAATGCCGTTTTTACAATGAATATCGATGCTATACTATTATTATTTCGGAATTTGCTTGTAAAATATTTTGAGAAATTATAAAAAATATAAAATTGAGTGCCGGTCACTCGATCATATGTTATTTGTTTACAAACAAACTCGTACGCCGGTACGCGTTGATTGACGAATTATAATGCAATCTTACATTAAATAGATGTTAATATTTACTTTTAAATTTCCTCTTTATTGAAAAAATTTGGCACTTTCATATATTTAATTATTGTTATATTTTATTTTAATATTAATAAAAATAGTTTTTGACAGTTGCCAATTTTTCTTACTATACTTAATTGCAGTATCTTCTTTCTCTTTCTTTTACAGTATAGATTATTTTTATTTATATATTCTTATTTATTACCTTAAGCATATTTGTGTAATTAAATACACACAAATAAATACCTTAATTGATATGAAAAAATATATGCAACAATTTTTCCTTGTTCAATGTTTATTAATATTTTTATAGTCATATTCTCATTTATTCATTTATTTTATTAATAATAATTAGAGGATGATAATATATTTTTCATCACATTTTGAAATATATTGATTGTTTAGTCATCCTTTAATTGTTACACATATATTATATGAACAATTCTAATAATAATATTCTAAACATTTTTTTAATTGACTTGTGAAGTTTTTTATACATAGAAGATTTTTATACAACTAAAAATGGTTGTATTCTTTATAATTTTTTCTTGAAACTTGGTATATCCTAGTGTCAGGGAGTTTTCTTGTTATTCTACAGATATGATATTTTCTCTGATTTTGCTAGACAATGTAGATTTGGACAGTACTATCTTTTACATTTTTTTTTATTCATGCTGTGGGAACTTAGTACTGTGTTTTAATACATTGCTGCTCAATCCTTTAGATTTCATATCTATAAATATGCTGAAAATATATAATGATATTGAATGAATGATGATGATGATATTATTGGTTTCTTTCCACCTACTCTTCGATAAATGATTTTATATTTTAAAATAGTTGAATACAGTGATGTATCATATTCATGAATATATTCTTTATATACAACTATGATGTCAACTTATACACTGTTCAAGTTGGTTGTGCTATTGTTAATGTTAAAATATTTAAAAACTTAAGGAGCCTCATTTTTAACTGAGACTAATTGCTTCTCCTGACACTATGGTGGAACAAACAGGTTCAAATTGTTCTAATTGTTTTTGTAAGACCATACAACAACCATAGTGGCATTGCATCTTAATGTAAACACCATGGCTTTGGGTTCAATTCTCTCTTGAGGGAATGAATCGTTCACAATTCTATACTCTTGAAAGGCAAATTTTTGCTACTCCACACACAATATCTTAGCACACCTGGTTCTCTAAAGAACATATTAACTTATACTATGCTAATAGAGTAAGAGTGTGGTTAAACAAGTTAATCATCAGCAACTGCTGGTTCTATTTAGAGAATTCTTTCTATGTTGGACAGACGGCTTATAGAAGAAGGCTATTACCACATTAATTGTTTCTTAGTTAGGTTATTTTGACTGCGCAGACGAAGCCGCAAATAAAAGCTAGCTTACAAAAAGTATCTTATCATGTAAATCAATACTTGTGTATTCTTTATTTACGACTGCGACGTCAACGCGTAGTAATAATGACGCGATCACCACGTGATTGGATGGTTGTACTTTTACGTTTTAATTTATTTTACATTATAATGCTTATATGTTGCATCATGTTCATTTTTTCTAGAAAATTGTAGACCATGACTGAAAATATTAGTGATGTTTTATCGATTTTGAATATTTTTAAGGTATTTAGTTTGTACTACTAATATATAAAAATATTAGTAGTCTGTATTGAGTACGATTGAGATCACCGCGACGCAGTGGGACGCGTTGGTTGTAGGTCCGATTTCATTTGACAAAACGATCGAACTTTTTCATAGCCTTGCTCTGGTGTAGACGAAGCGCGGTATTAAGTTCCGCCACTTAACGCGCGACGCCTCGATTTCGAGGTTCTGTCCGTCTTCAGACAATGAAACGTGATGCTGATAAATAAACTAGTTTATACTCACTCAGAGATTTATAGTAGAACAGTTTCAATAATCACTTTAAAGAAATAGATTTATTCTTGTAATATATTGAAATATGCTTCAAATGAATTCCGTACTCACATTTAAGTTAGGCAAAGTTATTTTTCTTAGTTTGCATAATATCTTAGCACCCAAGGATATTGTAAACCTACCTATACAATTTCTATCATAATGGCTCTACTATAGTCTACCTGCTTCGAACAAAAGCGTATACAGTTACCAATTTACTTAGAGCACTGATGCATGTGAAACATCGATTTAGGTTACTTTGGTGTATATCGAAGTTAATTAATGGGATTTCCTTATATTTATTGTAAGTATCGTGAGTGAACGATTTTTCTCGATTTTTCCTCTCCTCGCTCTGGTAACAGGACTGGTCATTTTTGCGTTAGTTTTAAACGTTTTACTCGTTTTTGTTTTTGAATTTTTTTAATAGTTTGCAGCATTAAAAAAATGTTAATATTTGATTTTATTTCTTATTAATTACCTTTCAGTAAATTGACATTATGTCATTCATCTGATTTGATTTCATTAGAGATCGTCATGGCGCCGTAGGTCGCAGAAATGCGATATTTGTGGGTTTGGATACTCATTAGGGAGACTGATTATTTTTGAATTATTTTCTTTCCCCGCTCAGGCAGACAAAACACGCACACAGCATTGAGTTCCACAATGTCAATACGCAATGTCTCAAAAGTAAGCGGAAGTTGGGAAACAGAGTATCATATCGTTTACACTAGATTCCCTCTGCCTACCCTGCTATGCGGGAAAAAGCATGCTTTTTATCTAATTTCATACAAAACTTATATAACTTCTCATACAAAAACATGTACACATTAAAAACATTTTCACAGAACAAGTACAAACGATCTTGTGGTGCATCTCGTGTTACGATCCCACCACAGCTGCTTCTCAGCTATCACGCTGTGTTCAGTCTCACGAACTGAGATATTCTATACTATGAGCGTTGAGTACTACTATGTTGCTTCAGTTTACTTACTACAAGCATCCACCTGCGGCTTCGTTCGTCCGCATTGTCAAATGAAGCTAAGTAAACTTTTATTGGACAAGACTAACGTATAAAAATTTAAAGCAGTGGGAGTCGTATTTAAATCTCAGCAACCATTCAAACACTCAACTTTACTGCAAAGAATATGTTTCCAATTGAATTTATATTTTCCTTAAATAGAAATTTTCTAATTTCACGTTTCGATTACACCTCAAAAATCATCAAATAAAACGAAATAAATCTTCATTTTCCTTCCCTGTCGTGTCCTTGGCATATTAAATTCCATTCCTTTTGTATAATATAATTAAAAAATAATAAATTATATTTTGTAAGGTTTCTATCAGAGCATATTGTCAATGGTGTCAAATTACACGTTCTTATATTCTAGTATCATAATTGGTAATAAAATAATATTTGAACATAGAGTAGATTGATAGAATAAAGTAATATTTTTGACATAGACAGTGGACGGAAGAGGAAAGCAGAGACCCGCTAGGGATTACGCGTGAAACTAAGAAAGAAACTATTATATTAATACACTAGAAGAGTTCATTCTTCTGGTCGTTTGCTTGAAACTCGATTTTTTTGTACTTATATACGATATTGTCGATTTCACAATGCTATATAAATGACTAAGGTTGTCGCGATCACTGCAATCGCAACGGTTGTGGGTCCAAACTAGAGGGAATTATTATATTTTATTATGTATTTTCGTTTCCCCGCTCTGGTTGACATACTGCAGCGTTGAGTTCCACATCTCAGTACACATTTTCTCGAAAAGGGGGAAAAGGAATGTCTTCTTTACATTAGATTCCTTCTATTAACTATTTTTTATATACATTTTAAAAATGGCTCGACCAATACCTTTTTATAAATAATAAACATATCAATACAAGATAGGTATGTTTTTTTTAATTCTTAACAATTTAAAACTATGTAATAATTAATTCGCACACAATACAAAGTTAAATAAATTCAACGTCAATTTACTACGTCATATAAAAAATGTTCAAGTCACTTTGTTCGTTAGAATCTCGTAGGTTGCCTTTTAAACTGGAACGCATAAACCCGGACGTGGTTTCTAATTAATACTAGATTTATAATATGTTCGTATGCGTGTATTGTGGGTTTGTCATTTATTAATTTTTATTTGTTTTGTTTTTTTTAATATATCATCATATTTGTTATTATAAAGTTCCTTTTAGAACGTCATTAGTCAGATATAAAACATTTAACTGGTTTTACCTTAATTTAATGTATTTGTTACAAATGTATTTATTTTTTTTAATAATATTATAGAGCTGAAAAGTTTGTTTGATTGAACGTGCCAATCTCAAGAACTACAAGGTAGAATTTAAAACATATTTTGGAATTAAATATGTCTATAATACAGCCTATATTACATCATGCTCATCGTTTCTTAGTCATTTCTATTTGACTACGGGAGTGATAACCCCTGATTAAAAATAGTGTTTAATAATTAAGTTACACAGTTTAAATACAAATATGTTGTTAAGCGTTTTATACATATACGTTGGAATTGAAGTCACGACCTATGACGTAACTTTCAATATCGCTAACTACTTTACTACCGGGCCATTCAATTATAAATATGTAATACAATAATATTCAATGTGAACGTAAAAAGTGATTGTTTCAAAAAGGTCGTTTAGACCTTCGAAGAAAAATATAATAGGTATAACTAGTCTACCTAATAACTGTTCCGTAAAAGTTACATCATTTTGTAGATTTATAATATAATTAAAATCAGCTTCACGCTGTATCCCGTACACAGCAGGGTAGGCAGAGGGCACCCAGTGTTAAGACACTCCGTTCCCCACACATAATATAATTAAAAATATATATATTACTAATATATTATTAACTAGTTATCGCTCGCAACTTTATTTGTGTAAATAACAAGACGTATAATGAAAAATCCCGTCCGTATATGAATTTTGAAGAACCCTCTTTTAATGCTTCCCTAACATAACTATTTTCGTCTGCGCTTTCTCTCTCGGAAGAATGTATAATAAAGATTTATAATGAATGAGGTTTATATTTTTAATATCAGTTTTTTAATATCAGACAAACAAAATTTTCTGTATTCGTATTCGTGTTTACCTAAACATAATACAATTATGAGCGTTAATAGCAAAAATCGAAGCGAAGCGAATTGCATAAGCGTAGGTGAGTCCAGAACCACCCCGTTTATAATTGAATCTTTTGACATAGTATTAAAATATTTAAAATACTATATTTACAATAAGATATTGCTTTATCATTCAATCTTAAGTACCTGTTGTTCTTATCTTCGTTTAAGGTTTAATTGTTATCAAACCACTTATATTATCTTAAATTTATCAGTTCATTTCGATTTCGTATGAATATTCGTTTTAAATTGGCCTCTTGGTTTAGTGATGGATTATTAAGCCGGAGTTTGCTGCTATAATTCCTGCTATTGATTATTTCGTCTTATAGAAATATCTCTTACTAATATAAATTTGTTTGTGAGGAATGGATACTTTCACGCAAAACCTACTGAACAGATTGTTATAGAGAGATTGTGTTACCTTACAGTAATATAGGTTACAATTATATAAAAAAAATGGCAATAATATAACAACAAGTGTAAGCAAGCGAAGTCGCGTGTATGGTAACCAAACCACGCCAAACGAACCTAGACTCTATGTCAAAGGTCTTCCGCTTATTGTATTGTAAACGAAAGTACGTAAAAATAGATCCTATTCAGTTCCTTACATTTTATGTTATATTTACAAAGTGTTCAGAAAAATTCATTGTTGTGATACTGATTGCTGGTGCTGAAAAGCAACTTTGATAATAAATTCAAATATAATAATAATGAAAAAAAAATATTAGACTTTAAAAGGCCGATACGTTAAAAAATCATATTACCGTCGGACATGGGGAAAGCTATTTTATTATTCAGTCCCCCCTTTCGTTATACAACCCCTTTCCCTTTGACGCCAATGCGTAAACTAATTACTTGTCCCGACGCTACCAGACAGGTGGTATCAAAATAAATGTACATACGTACAGATATGTACTTATAGATATATCTATATGGAATTAAGGCTATTACAGAGCAGTAGGACAGCGTCTGGCTCCGGACACGTTGGTTGTGTGTTCGATTACCATTCAGCGGATTAAATTATTTTTATTTCTCCGTTGTGGTAGCCAAAGGCCTACTGGTATCTGGTGGCAATCGTCTCAAATTTGGATTTCCATATGCGGAGCAGTGAGAAGCAAAAATAAAAAATAAAAATTATCGTTAAATGATTGATTCGTTTTGCTCCTATCATTTTCCAATCGCTATTTACTAAGAGAGAAAGCTATCCAGGATCTATTGATCTTTTGGTAAGCCTTTGTAAATGGTATTATTGCACACTAGTTTACATATATATATGAAGTACATGGAAGTCAAATTTACTATTAATATTATTAACACTAAGAACTCATAAAACAAATTGTTTTTATTTTTTTCGCCTATTAAATATTGCGATATTGTAGATACTAGACACGTACGTAGAAAATGTTGAAAATCATTAATACCATTTTATTATGTCTATAACTATGTATAAATATATTTTGGAACTACCAATTGGATTTTAAAAAAATAGCCTTCTATGGAAGATATTTGAAGAGTAAATCTTAAGTCCAACTTTGATAATAACATATAGCTATATATGACGATAATAGTTGTTTAATATTTCTATTATTTTAAAAAGAATAAAAACATAAATGTGTCTTTGTGTTTCGTCTCAAAATTCTTTTACTTATCTAGAAAAAAAAATGTGATATAACTTTTTATTATTACTGCGAGCAATTCAGCAAACTGATGAACTGTATAAAAATGTGAACGTAACGGGATTTGAAGCTGCATCTATTGGAAACCGTCTAAGAGGCACGGGTTCAACTCGTGCTACGTTCAAATTTTTATACGTTAATCCTTAATAAGTATTTATTTCCTATTAACACTTTTAAAATATTAAAAGTATGATGAAAAGCTGTTTAATTTAATATGATGAGACGTATAAAAGAATATTAATATCAACAAAATTGAATTTATACGCACAAAAGTAATACGAGAAATTCTTCGTACATTTGTAAGGGCGGGTGGTTATTCCCAGACGGGATCTCATTAGGTACCAATATTCGGTTCAAAATGTTGAACGTAGCGTCTGTCTGCCTTTGATATTCATACTCGAAGTTAAATTAGTTTTCGTAAAAACATGCGAGAGTTTCTGCGAAGTTGCTGTAGTTTTTCCGTATGATCTACCTACGTACGTCATACAAAAAAAAGGATACATATGTGTATACATACGTACATATACATGATACATATGTAAGTAGATAGATACGATATTGGTTTTAGTTTTATTTTTCTGTATTCAAGAGATTTAAAGAGAGGTTTGACACTTATTTCTTGATTTGTCTTTCATTTATATTTTTAATAGAATTTTTTTAAAGAATTGAATACAAATAAATACATCGGACCCGTAATCCGTAAGCAATCTGGAATTAGGGCAGAAAGTGGGAACCAGAGTGTCCTAACATTGTTCTTCTTTTCTATATGCGGGAACAGCCTGAATCTATAAAAAAATACAATGAAAGTTTGCAAAGTTTTAAAAACATATTTTTTTAATGGCTGGTGTGCGCTTGGAAAGGAAGGATAACAAGTTTATATTCATATTCTGGGAAGTTTTCTTTTATTACTACATTGACAACCCTGCATATGAATTATATTTTATTACAGCTATAGTAGTATAATTAACTTCAATTATTAGAAAATTATAAAATTTTAGAAAAGATATTATGCTTAAACAATTTATTTACATTTCTAGCTTTACGCTTATTAAATGGATATAACTAAGAGTTTTATATATAACATGACTCGTTCTGTGGACTTGCGTGCAGTGCTCGATGTGATGCAAAATAGTCTTTTTCGGTTAGTGAACAGTTCAAGATTAAAATATGTTTCTCTTCGACCCTCGAGTTTCTGAGATCGCCGTGTTCAACCAAACAAACTCTTCAACTTTATAATATTAAGTATAGTTACTGATGCATTTAAAAAATATAAAGAAAATATCAAAATAATAACTATGTATGTAAATTAATTGAAATATTTTTGAGAGTCTAATATCATTATATACCTCATATACCTGTATACAAGTATCAAATTATTAATGAACCAAGGTTTGTCCCCGCGTTCTGAAGCTGAATAGTATACCTACTGCATTGTCTAATGGGAGGGAGGCACGCACTGTTGCAGACGATCGCCCCCATTAGGTTTCGTATGCGATATACGATAAGTGAATTGTGGATATTAAAAAGTTTTTTTTGTATTGTACATGGAAAATTACGCCTTCGTGACGCAGTGGCACAGCGCTTGATTGTAAAACGCAACGATTTTGGGTTCGATTCGATTGTGGGATCGGGAATGACTATTTTTTTTCTTCGCTCTGGTATAAAGAAAAAATGCGGTGTTGAGCTCCGCCACTCATCTTTTTCTGTGATAAAGGTTGGAAGGTAAACGAATAATAGAATGTCTTAACACTAGGTTACCTCTATCTACCTTGCTTATATGCGTAAGTGAGTTTTTTACTATAGGAAATATTTTGTAGACAAATGAGTGTTGTTTGTAATGAAATGGTAACACAAAATTATTTATTCTCAATTTTTTAAATATATTTAAATAGGTTATAATCCACTTAGAATGGCTTATTGATAGTATAAATTGACTAATAAATATTTGATTGATTATTTTCCTGAATTAGTTTCATTGTATATTCTTTCTTGAAATTAGTCTCGTCCAAGCTTTTCACACCACGAATTTTACCATGAAGACGAAGCCTGTGTTTATCCCATTCTTCAAGGACTACCTGTGGAAGGGGCGGTATTTAACGCCACGCCTTTTTTTACCAGAGCAGGAAAGTTATTAGGAAGTTAACAGGAAACATAATTTATTTCTTCTACTGGAAATCGAATCCACTACCATCATAATTATGGCAATGGCTTCTAATAAAGTATTTTATTACACTAAATTCTATTTTTACATCGATTCTAAATCATTATTATTCAGAGTATCCTTTCTATACGTGTTAAAATTAACAACGTGTGACGAACAAAATACGACAAGAAAATAATAAAAGTGTGTTTGAAATTCAAATACAATCTGCTTACTATTCGATGATACTCGAATAGGGTGGAACATTATGTCAGACACAATTTTTTGCTAAGAAATTTCAATTTTAGTGACAATTTTCTCAGCTCTCCTTTTTTTTATGTGTGTGTTTGTTTAGTGTTATATTTATTCAAATCAGATTTTCAATGCTGTAGACGTTTATCAATTACATTTGCATTGCTATATGTTTTTTACATAATACGCAATGTAAAAATAATTTTACCTTACCACTAACCTTGCATAAACATTCTTAAAAACACAGAAAAAGGTAAATGAAATAAATAATAATAGATTATTCCTGTTCTTAGAAGTATTTTGTATCCCGCACTTAGCAGATTGTGTATAGGGAAACTGGGAACCTCGTGTAAGGACACTCCGACTTATCATTAAGACAATTCCGTTCCCTATTTTCCGCCGAATTCTGGAGTCAATGCGGTGAGTGAATGGCGGAACTCAACGCCTCAATTTTTTGATATATAGAAAACGGATAAATAATGGATCAATGAACTTTAATAAATGCTTGAAATTTATTTCTCAGCTCTGTTTGTTTAACATCTACGTCCGTATCAGAGCGCTATACCGAATTCCATAGAGCGCTTTGTAAATTTATGATAACGTCAAGGTCATGTAGGTCGTACATTCTAATATAAACGTTATTATATTTTATTTAGAGTGTAATTTTTCTTATCAGTTTGCCTGTAGGCAAGTAATTTCGTATGAATTATGAAGTGAGTCGAAATGTCGCGTATCAGGGCTCCGACGCAGGGTAAAGCGGTTTAGTTCGCATTTTTAGGGTATAATATATTTTTGTGTAAAATATTAAAATAGCGACGAAAGTTATAGCCTATAGCATATTAACTCTGGCAGCCACTCGTTTAAAGGTATATTTTTGATAATGTATTTGAAATAAAGAATAATAATGTAGGATATTTATTTTAAATTACGTCCGCAGCTGTCACTGCGAATTTCCGCCACCGCCTCGTTCATCATTTGGCGTAACATCTGCCTGTCTGTTGGCCTCAACGAAATTTTACTGTTATTCATTGAAATGTTTTTTTTTTTTGAGAAAATCAAAGAAATCGATTTTTTTGTTATTTTATTCCACTGTTTTGGCATTTTGCTTAATAAAGAGCATCGTAGTTCAGTTAAGTTATCTGACTTTAAATTTAGGTTATAGTGTTCATATTAATATATTCACAATCTATGCATGAGTCTGTAACGTGACGTAGTGGGAACGCGTTTGGCTGTAAACACGATGCTTTAAATGGAACTTGGGAGTGTGATTATATTTTTGATTTGTTTTTCATTTTCCTATTCTGGCAGACAATACGCGGCGTTCAGTTCAGTGCGTCAGCACTAGGTTCCCTCTGTGTACGAAAAAGCGGAAATCTGTCTTATTTTTAGATATATTTCTTTAATGTACTAGGCAACACTCAAGTTTGTCATTTTATATTAATTAAAAATAAATGTAAGATATAGCCCGTGCAAGAATTCTTCCACTATATTCAACAGAAAAAAATATCTCAATTTGGAGTTGAACCCACGACTTGGAGGTAGTATCAATTTGCGCTATGATAGCCTTAAAAACAATAGCATACATATCACACAATGACCTATTTTACTACGGCATTTCTAGTATACTAAAACTTAAACTATATACTGAACTGTACATCAAAAGGCTTTGGAAGAGAGATTGGCTATTGGGAAAGCTTGCTAGTGAAATGGTTTCATCGATTTACGTCATTCATTTTAGGTTTTTACGATTAGATTTTTGCTATTTCTTTAGTATATTTTATGGGATATAATTATTTGTAATGAGTCGATGATCAAAATATATATGAAAATATATAATAAGTTGAGTTCCACCATACAGCATGGGTGCAACGGTATGTCTTGACACTAGGGTTTTATGTATTTATTTCTGATTATTTACTGACGATCGCGAAAGAAGTCCTTACCTATTTGTTATTATACATTTGAGGAAGATGAAGTCCTACTATTAGCCAACTAGGTACCTACTAGCCAACTAGGTACGTCGCAATATTGTACAAATTAAAAAAAAAACTTAAATAAAAAAATGTCAGAATCGACTCTTACAAGAGTCGTTCAAAAAAATATTTACGCTCCAAAAGCGATGATATCACAAAAGTTTGAACTCAAGATCTGTCTCATATTGTCTAGTGTTATAAAGGAAAGTAGGTTATACTACCTACTACGCTTACTAGTTACGAGTTACGGCCTCGTACTGTTGCCGGTCTCTCTTGGGAAAATATATATATTATACATATTGTAAGGGATTTCTGCTTAAGTTGTATTTTTAGTTGGTTGGTTGTTTTTCTTTTTTTTTGTTTGTTATGTTTTATTTCTAGCGGGATAGCCAGAGAAAATGAAGCATCAAACGCTACCGGTCTCTGCATACGTCGTCCATGCTAAGTTGGTTATTCTGTCATTGTTTTTATTAGGACTATATATGGCGCTTTGATTGTTATAATTGTATGTGGAATAAAAAAAATGAAACTTGTTCAATACTTTAATTTGTTGTTGTCACATTGTAAATCTATCTGAGATCGAGATCGAAGGCTAGTTGCGAAAGTTAATAATTTATTTTTCCTTGCTCTGGTAGGCTTCCGTGGCGGAAAGTGGAAGGAAGGAACGGAAGTGTCCTTAATGAGAACGCGAGTGTCCTAATACAGAGTTCTCTGCCTAAGGTTAAAATTGTATATTTTTTTACGTTTAAAAGTTTGTCATGCGTTAGTGAGTTTTAACGCTATTAAATAAAATATTTACGAATAAATTAATAGATAGATCCAATATATAGACCTTCATGAAAATAATGATAGTCTTGCATTTAAAAATTTAAATAAAATGATCATAATTTTATTTTAATTTTAATAAAATCGAACTAAATATCTGTAAACCTTCTCTTTGACATGTCATTTTTTTATACATGAAAGTCGTAAAATCGTCCAAATTATCAAAAAAAATTGTAAATCTATAATTTTAATACCATTCAGTTGTAACTTACTCTACAAACATTATATAGTGTGAATTGATAACAGCTGAACTGCGCACTATCGCAAAACTCTTACTGAGTCACCGTCCGCGTCACGTGGTGGGTGGCGTGGTCGATTGGAGTGGATGCTATGTGTACAATAATACGCTACAACGCTAAAATATATAGATAGCTGGCTCGTGTGAAAGTTTATTATTATTATCTTTTTTTAATAATAATTCTGATTTATTAAATTATATACTTTCTCATTGTATTGCGCATATAACAGGATAGTCAGAGGGAACCTAGTGTTAACACACTCAGTTTCCTAATTTCAGAATTTTCGAGATATTGCGTTTTGTAGGGCGGTCTTTAACGCCGGGCTTTGGTTTGTTACCAGAAATGAAAATAATTATTTTTTGTTTTTAAAAGAAACAAAACGTTTATATTATCCTTATTTCCTTGAAAGATCTTCTGTACATGGTATACAAAACGGAAATCAAACCCACCAACATCGCGATGTCCCACAACACTAATACGGCTACAAAAATTGTTTTATGTAAATCTAATTTTCGTACTGTATACAGGACATAATTTAGTTTTGTTAGTTCAAAGTTCTGCATGGCGCATGTATTTTAATTCAAATTCAGTTCAGAAATTACATTCAAATTTCTAATTAATTTTCGCCCCTAGGGTTTGTATTATTCTAAATAGTTTGTTAGTTAGTGCTTATATTATTTTGGATGTTATATGTTTCACATTATGTATAGAGGATAACGCCGGGCCACTACAGCCTCCCGATGGACGCCGTAAGTCTGTAGGTCGATTCCCATTAGCCAAATCGTGGCATAGATTTCCGCCACTCAACACGCAATGTCTCGAGAATTCTGCGGAAAATGAGAGCGGAGTGTTTTGGGACATCTTTATGACAAATTAATTTTAATTAACCTTATTGTGATGCAGTGGAAAAGCGTCGGATGGTTGCGGCGGTTTTACCTTTGACCCCGCCTCGAGAAATGAAGTATATTCTAAATACGAAGTTTCACAACTTAACACACATTGTCACATTGACTGATTTGATTGACAAATTTGAAAGGAAAATGAAAAAATTAGTGCCTTGACACTAGATTCTCTTTACCTACCCCGCTTTATGCGAGATAAAGCGTGAAGTTAAAAAAAATAATTCTATACGATTTTTATATATCTAGTATAATACATATTATGTACTCCACAATGCAAAGTATAATAGCAGCTGACATTTAATTGTCATTGATAAACGTCACAGGGAGATTACGTCATCCATATACAGCGCTCCAAGTTCTCATACTTTAAAAGATTTTGAAATTATGAACTAACTTTAGTATAGAAGTTTATTATTCAATGTATGTAGGTTTTCATGTCAAGGTATATCTATCTATGTTTTCATGTATTTATATGTTTGCCGCAATATAATTATACATATATAATGAAAATGTAACTGATCACTGTCTGTACATAGATCGTATGAGAAAACATATTGTTGAGGGCATTTGTTAATGTAACAGAATCTTTTTTTGTCGGTTTGTCTTAGCGTTTGTGCACGCTAATCTTATATATTTTGGCAAACTTTCTTTAACATACATTGAATGTTTTATTTAAATAAATAAAAAGGTAGTATCAAAATGTTTGGTTTGACAGAATTGCTATAAAATAATTGTTTTATTGAAATGGGCTAAAACGTTAGTTTTCTGTCTTATTGAAATTGATATAGTGTAGTTCTACCTGACGAAGTCGCGAGCGGATCGCTAGCATTAAACGTATGTTTAGCCCTAGTTGCGCAGTAGAAAAGCTCTGGACGGTGGGCTAGATACCTACTCGGTGGAATGATTATATTATATTTATTTTAAAAAACGTGAAACTGCTTCTCTTTTAGAAACTTACTCATCGATCACTAGTATAGAAGTAATTTTTTGTTAGTCATAAACGCTTTCACTCTAGACAGTCTACTAATTGAATCTTATACAAACAATACGCGATCCATATATTGTGCTTCGCAAACGAACAAAAATACCAATAGCTGACAAATAAACTATTGTTACTGGATTTGGCAGATGGGTGTTTCCACTGTCCGAATTTGAACCTTAGCACTCAATGTATAAAATAGTTGTTACTGCAACTGAGCCATTGGTCGCTTATTCCACGATAAATCACAACCGTCCGCGCCGTTTCGCTACAGTACTATATTTTACTATAGTAACATTAATATGTACTTTTATTAAAGAAACCAGATAGTATTTCAGCTACACGCTGTATCCCGCACACAGCAGAGCAGAGGGAACCTAGTGTTAAGACACTCCGTTCCCCACTTTCTGCTGGATTCTGG
>DWAO01000712.1:0-23034 GCA_018230605.1 Heliconius congener | reverse complement strand
GTTCCCTCTGCCTACCCTGCAGTGTGCGGGATACAGCGTGAAGCTGATTTATTTTGATTTATTTATATATAATTACATTTAATACATTTAATAACAATTTTTTTTATAATTTGCTTTTTGGAATGAAATTGGAATTGGTCAATCAATTCTCTGATTATGGCATTTCGAGCGTACGAGTTGAGCACAAATTACTTTGCCAATATCGCTATTTTGGTATGTTTTTCAAATATTGAAAGGAATTCACTTCAAAAAAAAGTTCTATTGCGTCATTGTTATTACAAATAATAAACCGGCATATTAAGTCAATTAAAATGTACAATTATTCTTGCTAGAGTTAATATTAAAAAGGAAATAAAAAACTAACTTCATTAAAAAAAAAAACTTCTAGCCGACTAAATAACTTGACCTTAAGTGTAAACTCTTGTTTAACATAACACTACATATTATTTAGCTTCAACAGAATAAAATTGACATTGATAAAGTTTACTAAATGTCTTACTTTTATGTTTCGTTCCATATAAAGTAAACAAGCTCGCTGCGGATGTATGAGTCAATGTCCAGCACAATGTAACTGAATCACCAGCCGTTTTTCGCTCGAATTCCAAATTTAAGTTATCCCGCCATTGCGTGATTGACATTTGGCTTTGTAATTTTTTTTAAATCGCGATGTCAAATCAAAGACTTTTGATCTTTGACAAATAAATGTTTGTGCCAAAATGTCACTGATTTATAACAATTTCTATATAAATATTTTAAAAATTAAATAAAATATTTTTATAAAACACATAATTATTTATGTTTTTCCTCTCTTTTGTGTTTTTAAAAATAATATCAAATACAAAAATTATACATCTGGATCATTTTGACAAGTGTCCAAAAAAAAGGATTCATATAATTTGATATATTATTGCCAGAATGAAAAATGTTTTGTTTCTGTCTAATGGCTGTGTACGTAATGTGCGTCACAGCGCGGCATCATGGCGTATCCGGCACTTGGCTCGGCGGAAGGCGCTTCAATTTGTTAAATTAAGCGCATTTGCTCGTTGCACAGATTCACTCGTGAGTGGATTATGAAGGATGTCAATGATTTTCGCGCATTGTTCCTTGTGAAGTATCTGTTAGGTACGGGATGGGTTAATCGCTGTAAACGGTGCCGCTTGTAATTGCATGAGAACTTGTTCAGTCGATTTTCTATTGCACTCATTGTTTTATCTGTAGTACGATATACTCGGTGTGAGCGCTATTAAGGTGTAGAGCACACGTTAGTAATTGGTTTTCCTTTTAAAATTAACAGTCAGTCAGTAATATAATAGCAACAATAATATAAAAAATGTAACTATAATATTTTTTAAAATCTAGAACTCTTTAAAAAATATCTATACATATATAGAATAGCGCTCCACCATTGTCGTCAGTAGCGTCTCTGTGACGCAACTACTGTGCGTACGCGCCTGATTGCGCTGAATTAAGCTTCCGTCGACAGGATAAAAGCCCGGCCTCTAAACAATGCCAATCTGACCGACTATTCCACTACCACTCACTCCGTAATTGAATTGACTGATTTTTTTTTGATATTCGATCGTAATACAACATTGTCTCAGTAATGGACTATATAATTCTGTTATGGCTTTTAGTAATTGGAATGTATGTGCCTCGATTTGAATCAAGTATTTTTAAATTGGACCTAAAAAATAATATTACGTACTTATAAAAACGTTTATGTAAATAAAGTAGAGTAATGTTTTTTAATAATATAATATTAATATAATAATTTCACGACTGAATTTCTATTTAGTGGTTATCTAGAATTATGTGTTTTTTTTAGCTTCACGCTGTATCCCGCATTTATTCTGTTCTATTTCCATTGGCGAAACTTAACGTCGCAGTTTGTCTCGTTTTGCGATAATTGTAGGCCGATTTTTATTAGGCAAAATAAAATAATATAATTTCATTGTTCTGATCTTATAAGACAAAATGCACCGTCAAGTCCATCCATACCGATAAATTAAAGAACGTTGTGATATATATTTTTCTTTCTTGAATTTATACCATAGAAATGTCATTTACTGCAATATTAAAAAAAAACAATATGTTTCTTTTATCAGTAAACATATCTTTTAAGAGACATGTGAATTTTATCAATAGATCTTTATAGATCTCAGATAGCTTCAAATAGGCGCGGGTTGAAATCCCGTCTACGTTCAAAAGTTTTATACTTTTTTTTAAAATATTTTTCTTTTCCTCATGTGGAATAACATTTTAAAATTCTTAAAAACTCATACATTATGTATAAAACAAAATTCAATTATTATATATTTTTCAGCAATTTCAAGGTATTTAAACATACGTGATGGTTATTTACGAAAAGTTTCTGGGCGATTTACGCCCAATCACTGTTCGCCCCCGGCGCCCTCGCTGTCAGCCGCAGCTAAGCAAATAACACCTGTAACCTTGGACTCTGATATACCCTTTACCAACAAAAAATAAACAATAACCTATTTTATATTGTAAAACGATCTGTTTGAATATTTAAGTTCAATATGTTCTAGCTCTCTTCTAGTTAAAATGTATATTTTATCAAAACATGATAATGTCAAGTAATTTCGTCCCCAATCTTCACTTTTTATCTAAAAATTGATAAGACTTATGAGTTTTCTATTATTTTTATGTTATTTTAGAGCCGCAATGTTTTAAATTTGGATATAGGTATGATATCATTTGTTTTAATCTTCACGCGCTATCTTAAATAGCATGGTAGCTAGGGAGGACTTAGTTTTTCGACATTCCACCCCCCGCTTTTTTTTCAAGTGATTGCGTGTATTTCTTCGAGTCGAAATCGAACTCACATCCGTCGTGTTTACAGTCAGACGCTTAGTCTCATTTAATTTCCTAATATTTGTTTTAAGTGAGACATTAAATTAAAAAAAATATATGAAAATATTAAATTTAAATATATCAAAGTTATCTTTTACTGTTTATTCATTTTATAAAATTTAGTAAGTAATCCGTCCCACGCTTAACTCATAAATCACAAAATAATTAATAAAATTCTACATCGTTTGTACTACTACGTTTGTACTTTTGTACAACTACCAACTTTATCCCCAATCAAGTTCTAAAACTAATACTTAAATTTTGTTTACGCGTACTGAAATACTTACATATTTTCATTTTTATTTTCGAAATTATTTATACATCTTAAAAATTTCGATAAAACGTTACAATTTTCCTCATGATTTAACACTGTCGTGACAGCGATGCGTCAAATCGCATTTCGTCTTGCATATACGTGAGTAGTTTTATGTGCAGCCGTTGTCAACTATTTATAGCTTTAAAATAATGTACCGTATAATTTTGCCTTTTTAATTATATATACGTGGCGTAATTGCATAAAGTCTGACTGTAACCGTGATAGCTGTGGATTCTATTTTCATTCGGAAGAATAAAAACAATTTTCATTTTCTCGCTCTGGTAACAAGACAGTGCGCAATATCTGGAAAATTCCCATCATTTCTCTCTGTAGCCCTACTGTAGCTAACAAATAACTACATTTTTGGTTCCTATCACAAAATGATATACGTATTTTTAAAATATAATATAATAAACTCAATTATTTTAACATTCCTATATGTTTTTATCAAAAAAGAAAATATGTTTTATTAATTTACTAATAATTTTAATTATTATAAAGGATTTAATATATATAATTTTATATCTATACAATCATATACAATATTTTTTAAAATCTATCAGGATAGCCCTCACATAGCAGGGTAGGCAGAGTGAACCTAGTGTTAACACAATTTTGAAGGCATTGCGTGTTGAGTGGTGAAACTCAATGCCGCACTTTTCACGACACCAGAACGAAGAAATGGAAATATAAATCTAAATAATTAATTAATTTCCTCCAGGGGGCATCGAACCCACAACCATTCGCGTTTACAGTCACAGTTTGTGCCGCTGTGCCACGACTGACCTAAATGTATATTAGTTAAATATGTTTAATTTTAAGCCATATGATGCATTACCTCATTTAGAACATTATGCTAATAAATATTATTATTTAAGCTTAACCCCTATTGTAATGCTGAATATTTTTACCATAATCCGCCATCTGTCGTTGAATAGCGGAACTAAATATTGCGAAATTTACTAACGGTTACTTCGTTGTATTAAAATACAGTAAATAAAACAAAAACGTACTCTAATTAACCGCCTCAATTTTACTACAGCGATTAACTGTAGAGATTATCTCTCCCTTTTATCTTGTATATTGAATACACCTGCCGTTTTAACCGATTTTAAATAACTGCCACTTCCATCCATCATGGAATGACAATTTACTGAATTATTATTGCAAATGGTATTAATTTGCAATGTAGATTTAAATCACACTTGTTTTCTATGTATGTGTTAATTTGAGACATAAATAGTAGGAACGATAATAAATTATCAAAAAAAATATTTATTAATTCGGCGTTCACTTAAAAAAAGTTAAGCGAAACTTTGTACCGTTGTTCAATTATCACAGTACTTCTAAACGTTGGGATCAATGGAGCAATCAGGGTTTGCGTGTCATGACCTGCCCCAACAAGCGGCCCACGCTTTACGCACATTCTCATTATCACGTTACACACGCTAGAGGAAAATGAGCTTATAAGTGAGATTGTAAACGCCGGATTTTGTTCTCGCATCCAATAATTATTTAAATGTTATTGTAGAAAGTTCTAAGGAAAGCTACACTATTATGTTAAAAGTGTTGTTTTTTTGTATACAATTCTTATTTAATACAATGGAATTGTGTTAAAATGTTGTTTAATATTTATTTTTCTAATTATTGTTCGCAATTTGTAGTTTTTACAAGCAATGTAGTTTTTTCTGTTTTAAATGTTTATAGTAGATATTTACCTGAGCTTACAAGCTCTGAGTTCGTTATACTATATAGTGAACGCTATTAAATAAATTCGTAATAAAAAAAAGTGTAATAAATCTTCTCAAATTATTTGAAAATGAAAATTACTTGAATATATTACGCCATGAACGTAAACGTAGCATTTTACACTAGAAATTAGGTGCCCATATTTTATCTATTCTAATTAAGTTGACGATAACCGGTTATCTACTTAACGCAGCTGCGACGTAACCGTCCTACTTGTTGATGTGATGTAGGCGCTTATTATTCCTTAAATCATATACATATTAAAATCATCTGACCTCGCAAGGATAATTACAAAACCTGCAATTTGAATGAGAATAGATAGAGAACTTTCGTGCGAGAGAGACGGATAGTACAAATGTCGTGCGTTCTAACACAAAATAGGAGTAACGAACTAAAACGCCAGGTGTGAACCGATGCCATGTGCTCGGCAACAGAAACTACGTTTATTTATACGTATCAGAGTATTCTTTCTATTTAGCGTTTCCATATCAAATCCATAATAGCCATATAACATTTGTGTGGCATTTGTCTTAATTCTCCAACTGCTCCTACTATAGCATTCCGACTATTACACTCAACTAAACTGTGCTACTTTTGTAGACAGTTAATGTTGTTAGCTCAATAAACTACTGTAAATTTGTAAATTTATAAATAGTAAAATAAATATATTTACTTTAAAATTTAGAATTTCACTAGACAGTAGAAAAACTTTGAAGTTTTTTTTTACATAAAAAATATAATAACTAAAACTATGACATCGTGAATATATTTTTAGTAAAACATCAAATATAGTTTTTAAAAAAAAATTTTATTTATTACTTAGTTACTTTAGTAACTCCGTAAATTAATGAGCGCCATCTGTTAGAACATATTACAAGCTAGGAATATTCGTAAAACTGCCCTCTAGCGTCGAATAGCATTACTATTAGAAGTAGCAAAAAAGCTTAGATTGAAAATAACATTAGATGGCGCTTTATAATAAACGTTGATTAAAACCGAACAAATATTTCACAATATGATATTATACTAAAATCACTAATCTGTCGCCATCTAACCCATCCATTGCATGATTGTCTATTAATTTTCCCTTATTTTGTGTTAACGTTCTGTTTATTTTTTACTTTATTTTGCTTTATGTTAAGTCTGTGGTGTGTCTTTGTAGCTTATTTTGGCGCCGGACGGGACGTTGCAGACGGTCAAGAGCGAGTCGCGTCGAGGTCGCGGAAGAGGGCGCGCTACAACGACACCTGTGAGTACTTTCTTACTTTCCTTATTTCTTTTGTTTTATCCCTTCCTTTACCATTAAACATGTGTTTGTGACTAATTGTTATTAACACTTAAAACTGATACTTTAAACAGCTTTGCTCTTTGAGTAGAGCGCTAAACTGTTTTTACGATAAACATACATGAGTCGACAACGATGACTTCAAATTGCGCGAATATAAAACATATTTACGAGTTTCAACATAATATAATATTTTGGTTTAATTAAAGTTTTGTCGTGTCAAAACCGAAAATCAATCTTCATCAGCAGGTGGGCTGACGTAACACGTTATTATTTGTTTTTCCAATTATATTTATTGCATAATCGTAAATGATAAAGTGGAAATTGACCTAAAATTATTTTTTTTTAATGTTGCATATGCAAATATGGTAACCATAATTAGTAATTCATTGTTTATGACAAACTTTCTATGATCGTTACAAAATTGGGCTACCAGCTGGAATCAAACGATCGAGGTCGCCAAAGTCGGGCAGTGATAAATCAACAAAAACCGGGTCGCTTTCGCTTTCCGTCCGAATGTAGGAATAAAGTGTAACCCGCGTGTCCGCAGAAACAAACACTGTTCACTAATATTAACACCCTGTGCATCACTTCGAACGGGATCCAGCGCGATTCAATGTACATTGCGGTTTTTGTGCCGATCCTTCAAACTCAGTTCGTAGGATACCATTTATGAATACAGCATAATAAAGAGTATCATATCGGAGCCCGCCATTTCACAGCCTCCGGCCTGCCACCTGTAGTTCATTCAGTGGCGGATTTTGAATTGCAAATTGTAATTCAATGAGTGAAAATTTTCTCATTGTCAAGCTTTGTCCTCGTGTCACCCTTTCGTTTTTATAGATACAATATTTCTTCAGCTTTTTTATCTGCTTTTTAACAGCCTCTTTAGTTGTATTTAAATTACTAGCTACTCGTAACTCATTTTCCTCGGAATGATGTGAATACAATTGTAAATAAACTATACTGTAATGTTTCTATTATGATTTCACATAAACAGAAAACGATATGAATTGAAAGGGGTTGCCTATACTCGGTGCGTAGTACTTAGAGCTCCAATCTACTTTTGTTAGGGGAAAGGCGCGTATATATGCCGTGCTAATGTATGCTACGTAACGCTACCTTTAGATAGGTCTGAACGGTAAAGGTATACTATAGGTACAATGCTTTTCAATTTTCATTGTTATTCTCGATTATTTGCAACGACGATTGTTTAAAAGCATATTTTTTTAAAACTATATATATACTACTGTACAATTAAAAAAAATACAAATTTTAAACGTTTCTCAGAATTTATAAGATTTTGCAATGAAATTATTCGAGATTAGAACCACGCCACATTTCGTGAATGATGAGAAAAAGTGTTGAACTTAAGCATTTCTTTGGTCAAAAATTGAACTCACAACCATAACGTGTACAGTCGGAAACTTTTGATATTACAGCGATATCTTCTAATCTCCTGTACAATAAGTTTCTATAACTGTTAAAATATTTTACGTAGCAATAATATAAAATACATAAAACTCTTGCAGCAAGCTATAAGCAACCGCTATATTACAACCAGACTATCAGCTAATGTATTTTCAATCACATAATTTGGAAAAAGGAAGTAGTCTAAAAGATGATGTATTGCGCGTGTAGTGTAGTGATACATTTTTATGTGATTCATCGATAATCGACAAATCAAATTATGAGTTTGTTTTCGTATATCTATTTATTTGTCTGTCTTTTTATGTTTTTTACAAAAAAAAGGTTTTTTTTTATTAATATTATGTATTGACAAATATTTTTTTAATTGAAGTGTAAATTAGGTAACGGTAACAGAAACATGTGAATAGTAAATTATATATTAATTTTTAATTGTTTCCAAAACGATATTTAATTTAATAAGCTTCTCTAGTTTACCCTATAAGTTTGAGAGTAAACTAATTTAGTCAAACATGCGGGTGCATGAGTGAAGGTTTGGCAGAGATTTTTTAAAAATATTTTGTATAGCTTTACGCTGTATCCTGCACGTGGCAGGCAGCGGGAACGTGGGAACCTACTAGTAAAACACTACGTTCCCATTACGACACTTCCGTTCCCCACATTTTGGAAGCACTCAACGCCGCTAGATTATTTTTGGACAAAAATAATATTTAGCTGAGTAGATAGAGATAAGTTTCGAGATATTCCATAAACAATTTATTTCATTCATTTGCCTGTGCCTCTAGATTTTTCGAGGCTAGGTGCAAAAAATTACAATATATTTTCCAGAAGAAAATCTATTTAATTACGAAGTTATCAATTACAAATATAGTATCAATTACAAAGTTGAAGTTTGAAGGGGAGTGTAGGAGGACGGGGACATGAAAAAACAGATATTTTACAATTTGTAGTCAATGCTATAAATTTGAAATAAATAACAACTGGTAAAATATAAACGTGGTAAAGATCGACTTTATTGACAATTTCTTCTAAAACGTTTATATATAAGACAAACAGACCTCGTATTTGGTCTTTTGACATCTATGGTACTTATAGTACCATGTAAACTTGTGAGTTTTAAAGGGCTGTGTTAAAATCTTTGTTGAGATGGATGAAATTTGATTTTGCATATTTTTCTCTAAATAAATAAATTCCCCCATTTGTTGTAAAACTCAACACAGTATTGTCTAAAAACTATTTGTTTTATAAATTTTGAGATTTGATCCTATTATAAGGGTTGCAATTTATCTTCTAATCACACTAGAACTGCGTTGGTCGTTGTCAAACTCCAATATAGAATAAAAATAAACTGTAATAATTTACATTGCCTTACTTTAATGCAAAATACTTGAGGCCTTAGTAGGGTTGGCCGCGGGGCGGAATCTGACTGTAGCGCGGTGCTGGGTTCCGCCATTCAGCACATAAACTCTTGATAATAAAGGAAAGTATAAAGCGGAGTGGCATATAGTGCTATGAAACTTTCCGTTTCCCTATGGTTATCCTGCTATATACGGAACATAGCGTGAATTTAAAAAAAAAACTAAAGAATAAATCAAACACCAAGACAGAAATCTTTTACTAAAGTACAAAAGGCAAATTAGAACAGTTCTAGCCCATAATGTAATGAAAATAAAGCCTCTCAGATATTCTTAGGCACTCGGTTAAGTGCGGGGAAACTGTTTTCTTTCAATCATCTAAGTACGTTGATAAAACGAACATTTCTCATTTTCTTGGAGTTTCTGTAATTTTGCGATTTCTTTAGAATTACAAAATCGCCATTCGTTTTCAAATGTATTTATTAATAATTTAATCAGAATGAATAATTTAAACTGTCATAAAACGAAGTGTGTAGCGCGTTGCGTAACAGATGCGACAGACTCTTTAAAGACAACATACACGCTAAAGGCTTACAAAGCAACCTTTCAAAACTACAGACGCGAAACTAATACAAATTCTAATCCGAAGTTCAGTTCGGAAATAAATTGAAATCCGACATAATGAAGACGGTGCGCATAAAGCCTGCAGACGTAGGTACTAATTTCGCGGAGGCCATCTTGCGGTTGCCATGGCAACCAGACTGCGCCCCCTCCCCCCGGGGGCCCAAACCCCTCCCCCCTCTACCCCGGTGCACTCTAAAAGCTAGACTATGTCTAGGTACGTTGAGATGGTTCGCCTGATTAGCCAATTCGGACGCCACCCACCGATGCATTTTTAATCACTTTTCGTTTCACTTTCCTTTGATGCTTTATTGCTTTTAAAAATTGTTCATTAAATCAGAACATTTGTTTTTCTTTATATCTTGAGAGTTACAGAAGAAAGTAAAATTTGCCGCCTTATCGATTTTTTGTGGGAACGATATGGAGATCTTTTCTCACATTTACATAAATTTACACATATATGGTGAATGTATCTGTATTTTATTTTCTTTATAATAAATTTAATTTTAACCATAATATAATAATTCACGGACATATTATTAAAAACAAAAAACTTTACTGCCCGTTAAAAAAACCATCTCTGTACTTAATTACATTTAAAACAATTAATGTAACACAAATTATTCTCTTATGACTCCGTAACTTTTTTAATTAAAATATTTTTACTAAAGGCGAAGGAATGTGGAAATTTTGAAAGTGGCGCATCTACAATATATTTTCAATATGTCGTTGCTACGCTCGCCGCCGTGAAGCAAAAATCGCCGCTAAAGGCCACCTCCGAATTATAAACTCGGACGAAATTTGCACAGACCACTTTGTAATTGCAAATTTCGTTGTTTTACGCATGCGCCGCACGCCGATCAATACACAAACACTTTATTATTATTTTTTATAGAAAATACATTTTTACCCGCCAAAATATAAAAGGCGTGTTTTTTATACTATGGAATTTAATAAGCGAGATTATATATTTTTCATTAAAGCGAAAACTTAGAGTTTCCTTTTAATTTGTGTTTGCGGGTCGAAGGAGGGGCGAGTGGGGTCACGACGCCCGCCGCTATTGGATAGTTACTCTAAACTATTGCCTGAAAGTTTCATTAATGCATTCTATTGCCTCGTTATGCATTTTCGGTGTCCCTTTGCCGTTTCAATAGTGTTCTAACTTTGAAATAGTGGTATTGTTTTGGTTATAATTTAATTTGAACTTTATTAATTTATAGCTCTTTCGCTGAACTGGAAATATATTATTTGTTTTATTAATTATTACAGTTGAGAAAAGTTTTTTGATGATTAACTAAAGTTAACACTATAACATAATAAAATAAAATTTGATTTTGTTTATTTTTAAACATAATTGAGTTAAATGGAACTTATTGAGATCTCTTTAAATTATTTTATCTCTATATCATAAAACTAGTACGAATATTATCTATATTTTAATGAATTAACTTTTTTTACGAAATATTAAGTAAAACGTGAACAAATTATAAATATATTTGTAGATATAAAAAAACATGCTCACATCGCACTTCTGGAATTTCGCACAGCAAAGCTTAATTTCCGGATATTTGAAAATTTCATAACTTTTCAAACGGCTGTTACGTAGAGACGTTAAATATTTTATTCGCAGTCGAAATTGCTCTTTTGATTACAGAAACAAACGGCTACGGGAAGGTTCTCAATTGATTTCGTAAATATATAATATTCTTATGTACTTGGAAAGTTTCCCCAAACTCGAACGTTTTAATATAAAATATTGTTATAAAATTTTCCTTAATTTTGGTACTATTTAATTTTTTATCCGCAATTTTGTTTAAATAACCAATTAAACTCTTAACGTTTATATTATAACGTTTTATAAAATTATAATCAAATGTAAAATGTATTGTTGTCAAAAAATATGCTGTAAAAAAGCGTTTAAAATAAAAGGTACCCAAAAACATTTTTCATCGAGTTAAAACACATCAGATATAAAACCTTTTCCGTGCCGAGTTCCGTTAGTCAATTAAGTCAAGGCTGGCAACATTCGGAACTCAAAAAAAGTACTTAAAACAATGCCCTATTGTAACCCGTCTGGCACGCACACATGCACCCAAATACACACACACATTGCAATCATTTTCTGCATTCTACATACAGAGCATGTGCGTTTTGGCAAAAGGTCTTTATTTCCAACGGGACAGGGCTTACATTTTATATTTGTGTATGGCACTAACGAGCCAATATGCTGATGTGGATGTCTGCCGCTAAGAATGCCTTGTATTCCTTTGTACAAGCATATGAAAACGGTGTTTGAATCGGAAAAATCCGATAGAACACGCTATTACACAGTACGCTCGTGTAGTGGACGGTGTTCAAAGAAATACGTTTAGCGATGTCTTTTGAATCATTTTTATTCTGTTACTTTAAGGTGATCTTATAAGTACTTTTATCATATATAGTTTGTTATTAATAAAGCAAAAGATATCAGATGTTATTCTTCGCCGTTTTTGCGGCACCTTTTTATCAAAACGAACTATAATAAATTGAAAACATAGGAACACTTAACTTCAATTGCTTCAAAATGAAAATATTTTAACTGACTACTGGTATTTAAACTAAAAACATAATAATCACATTAATATAACATAATATATTAATTATGTTATAAGATACTTTAAAATAAAATTAAATGTAAACATCTACAATATAACGTTATTTTCCAAAATAAACATTCAAAATAAATACTACTAGGTTATCTGCAATCCGGTAACCCACTGAATGTCACGCAGCGGGATTTGCAGCGTCCCGCGAAGTAAGCCCCGAGAGAAAACGATTGTTCAACAAGTGAAAATAAGTAAAAAGTGTAGTATAAATTATAACTAAATTAAAACGGAAAGTTGCGATTAATGTAATTTAATTAAAAAATACGAAACAACTAAATATCTAGAGTTCGAGGAAATATCTACGTTAGCTAGCCTAAGAAACCTTAGCTTTAGGAGATGTAGCTTCGATATTCGAAACAGAATATGTAGATTATCAATTATATTCATTCAATAATATAACTTGTATAAGAGAGTGAAGAGAAAAAAGTAGAGAACCATTCTTTCTAAATAATACTATTTATTAAAAAAAATTAAGTAATGTTGCAACAACGACAACAATATTTATATAATAATTTCTATAATACAATAAACCCTTTATAATATAATAACAAATATAAATTTAAAAAATATATACGCATTACTAAACTGAATAAAGCAAACGCTAACACCCAAGAATCACAGTACCCCAAACCAATCCCATAATTTGTTCAGAAGCAACAAGTGAATCGACTTCTGAACTCGACACTAATAAGACACTGTGACAAACACCAGACCGTTTAGTACCCTCACGCCCAACGGGACCGCGACAAGTGGGGCCGGATTGTCGGATATCCGACTGACATCGAACTTAAGAGCTTTTCTTTAAAATAATAAAAGATATTTAATACATTTTATTTCATTTTATAAAAAAAGATACACATCTTTTTGTTTCTTTTTCTATATATAGTAAAGAAATCTTGAAAGTAGCTAGGTTATATAAAAAACCGGCTTTAATTCATGTTAATAAATTTGCAACAATTCTGATATATCTTTTTAAATCTGATATTTTGATACATATTCATATTAATACATTTTATATTCAAATGATAAATAAACTGGCTAAAATCATAAAAAAATCATAAAAAATACAAAGAGACTACACAAAATACTAATATAAAAGATCAGGCACAGGCGTGAAGCCAAACAGCCCCGCGATATGATCTGTGACAGCGCAATCGCGGTCGCAGCGTGAAAGAATCCGAGCAACAAGTACCGTAAATCCTCCCCCGATAACGACTAGTGTGTTATTTCAAACTGTGTTCGAAATCAAACTGTGGGATGTAGGAAATGAAAATGATAAATGAAAATGTTATCTTTTGAAAGAAATACCGTTGATTTTTCTATATAAATCTATTGAATATTAGTGTTTATATGTATTTTTTATTAATGTCGTTGTTAGTCCATTTCAAGTGTTAAGTTTACTGTAATGCTTGATTTTATAATATGCTAAGCTAGGACGTCCTTTTATTTAGCTACGAATGAATTTTATTGGAAAGCTTTATTCCCCGCTGTGTTCCACTAATAAGTATATAAATACTCAATTTAAAATTTTATATACATAAAAATATTAAGTATATAATTTTAACAACTTAAAATATTATCGAAGATCGCCATGTAACGTGTTCAGTGCACATTTGTACGGTTAAAGAGCCAAGCGTATATCACGTTCGCGGGTGACACCACAATGTTGCAGTGAAAGAATCTGCGCAACAAGTGCAATAAATCCTCCTCCCTCCTCTCTCCTCCCTCCTCCTAGCAGCCAGTGCGTTGACAACGTGCGTGTCTGAAATAAAACCAGAGTTACCCTACGAATTGAATTGTAATCAAATTCAACAGGAGCAGGGCTAACAACAGAAATAAAAAACGTTTCTAGTATTTTTGTAGCAATGGTGCACGATGTGTAATCTTAAATCACTGAAACGGAATAATTTATTGATTTTAGGCAAAAAAGAAATATCAATTGCTGCTAATATTAAATGTTTCTTTTGAGTTTAGGGAAAAGCTTTTCCTTATCTACATCTCGAATTTGATGCCCATTTTCGCCTTTTCCTAATTTTATATTATGTTACATAATATAATGTTTAGTCACTTATATTGTAAATAAAATAATATTTTTTAAATAAAATCTTGAAAGATTTTAAAATCCATTTGAAAGACTATAAATAGTAGATAAGAATTTCAATAACTTTCACAAATAATAAATTTAATTTAACATATAATATACTTAAATATTTTTCATAAACTGTTATAGTTATAAGGGATAAAGTACTTATTTTGTAAAGCGAGAGATAAGAGAGCCTTTGAATATTATAAAGAACAGATATATTACATAAGTATTTCAATTTGAAGTGAATAGAGCGACCGCAACTTGGTAGCTTACGTAAAGCTGCGGTAACTGAAAATATTTTTTTATTTTGCCGTCACGAGTACAAGTACGAAGAGTGAACATCTTGATATTGTTTCTTGTCAAAAATGTATTTAAATTTATTGGCATCTTTTTTTTTGCTCCATTTCGATTTTTTTTGCTTTATAAGGTAAATAGCATTTAGTTTTGATTCTCGTTTCATTTGAATTCTTGAAAAATGATTAATGAAAATGATTTAATAGATACTATTATAAGTATATAAAACAGAAGAATGAAGCAGCTATGTTTATACGCATATATTTTTTGCTGCTAAGTTTAAGGTAATTAAATATATAGTACAATACTCTGTGACCATATCACCGTGTAAACAAAAATAACCATAGCATTGCTGAAAGATAATAAAATATACATTATGTATTACCGCATACATTATTCATGCACGATGTCAATTTCCAGAAAGTTCTCCGGCAACATTTACATATTATCTAGTTCAAGAAAAAACTTAAGTTTAATTTAAATATGCCATGTGAACTTATATAAACTGTATTTAAATTGAAAATATTACTTTAAAATGTAAAGTTGTGTTGGTTAATGTGAGGTTTTATTTCTAAGCTAACATATTCACCTTACGGAAAGTAAAATAATCATAAAATAAATTTTCTGTAGTTCTACAAATAGTATAAGAATAATATAATTTGAAAGAGTATTTCAATATAGATAATATTATAACCGAAAATATATGAAGGTAATTGATATTTTTTCTTATATTAGTTTTATATTTCACCTAGATACATACAGTGCACCACAAAGTTTTGTACATTGTCACACGCATGCTTAATGTAATAAGGGTGTGTAAGGGCGGGGTGTACGGTAAGAGGCTTACCCGACGACTTTTAATATATCTCGGATTACTCGTCAGAGCTCTAAAATCTGCTTTATGGCGAGATTATACTTCCACGTGGCTTACCTATACGTTTATAGTCAATTAAATATTTATTGTAGGAAATTTGCGTGTCTTTTATTCAACCCATCAAAAGTCCAAATAAAGACAAGTAAAGATCGGTTACAAAAATTTATGATCATGTCGATATGTTGCTATTACTGTTTTAATTTGTGTTGAAAGCAATTATAAAAAAAATATTTAGGTTTTTTTTAACTCTACTCACTGTGTTTTTAAAGGCAGATAACATAAAATATGGAAGAACAAAAAAGACATTTAAAAAATAAAGAACCAAATCAAGTTTATATACAAAACAATATTATTAACTTACAAAAAATCTTATTATTACTATAAAAATGTATTCTACAGGAGTATTCTCAGGTATTTGCCTTGTTTTAGGCGTATAGCTTTTTCCTTGAGCGTTGAATTTAATTTACCGTAGAAATTGCTATCCCGAGGCATAGCGGCGCTGCAGTAAATTGAATTTAGCCGATAAAACTTCCATAAATACAAATTATGAGAAGCTTAGAATCAAATAAGATATTTTAAAGACTCTTTGTTTACATTTTTGAAGTCAAATAAGTTTTTTATACTAATGTATAGAACGTAACATTATAAACACAGCACAAGCAAAAAGTATAAATACTTCACTTGGCTTTGTTTTAAATAAAATCAGCTTCACGCTGTAACCCGCACACAGCAGGGTAAGCAGAGAGTACCTAGTGTTAAGACACTCCGTTCCCCACTTTCCGACGAGTTCTGGGGGCATAGCGTGTGGAGTGGAGGAATTCAGCGCCGCGCTTTGCCTCGACACCAGAGCGGACTAATGAAAATATAAATGTAAATAAATATTTCATTTCCTCTAGAGGAGATCGAACAAACAACTAGTCGATTTTACAGTCACACTTTGTGCCCCTGCGCCAAGGCTGGCTTCTGGCTTCGTTTTAGAGTTTATTTATTAAATTCAGAATTTTGTGCTTCAATTTATTACATTATTGAACTTTTTACCACTATATTGCATTCCATATGGATGTAGTATAGTGGTCATGTAAGAAAGTTCAATTCCTTAAGCATATACTTTATTAAATAATCTTTATTAAATTAATTAATTTAAAATATACTTTTTCGTCATATTTATCAACATTTAAATAAGCATAGCGTTATCAATATTAATGTATAATATCCAAAGTTCTTCGTACCAATAACTTACGAAGACTTTTAAATTCGTACTATCATTTCATTTTGTAAAGCCTACTATGTACGACATACTACAATAAGTTGCGTGACGAACAGAAAAATATTCGCTGATACATTGAAAAACAATGTTGTCAAGTGAACAATGCATTTAGTTCTACGTTATAATATTCTAATATCAAGATTGTGCTGTAAAAGCTCACTCAACTTATGAGGAACCTATACTAAACTATACAAATAATAAATCTGTAGAGTGTGTTTGGTAGAACGCGATAATCTTAGAAACTACTGCTTAGAAAAGAGACCTTATTTCTGTATTAAATACTCCATTTTTGGAAAAAGAATATATATATTTTTTCGTGTCGCCTCAAATGTGTCTTTTGTCATATACAACTCTTAGTTATTTTTATTGCACCATGCAGGCGAAGCCGCAAGTGCAAGCTTTATAAAAAAGTGTAATAGTTAAATAGTTATCAAAAATTGAACCCGCACCTTTACCCGTAAAAAACTGTTTAAGCTTCTAACATATCACTGTGTTTTAAATTAAATAAATAATCATAGGCGATATCGCTTACGTTTAATAGGAAGTTAGTGATGACCTCCACATTTTCTATCTTACATTAATTACATCAAATGTTATATAAAAAATATTTATAATAATCATAATCATAATTCGGCAAAGCGCGGCATTGAGTTCTGCCACCTGCCCAATGCCTTCAGAATTTAGCGTGAAATAGCGAACAGTAGTGTCTTAATGAGAATCGAAATGTTTTAACACTAGGGTCCCAGATTCCCTATGCCTACCGTGCTATTTGCGGGATTCAGCGTGAAACTAAAAAAAAGTAGTAAACATCGTGTGAGTGTAAATGCGATGCTTTGTAGGTTCGATCCCCTGTATAGACAATTAAATATTTTAATTTTTTCTCCTCGGTTAAAACAAAGCCAGGTGTTGAGTTTAGTCACCCAACACGGAATATCTTAAATTCGGGCGGAATGAAGACATTGGAGTATTTTTACACTAGATCGCGGCTGCTTATACCGCTACATAGATATACAAACATACATATGTATGTATGCATGAATCTTGAAATTAAAACATATTATAAAAAAATCCAATCAGTTTTAGTTATTACATTTTATCAATAATATTAAAAATAAAATATTTTAATAATATATTATTATTAATAAATAGACTTAATAATATAATAACATTCATAAATTCGAGATAAATCAACCTTGAACCGCGCTTGAACCAACAATTATCGACACTCGTAAATCACTAAAAGATATTTTAATTAAACATCCTCTATATATCAGATGGCGGGGGCGAGGCGCGAGGGGGGCGGGGGGCGGAATTAATTTAATTTTAACTTGATAATATATCACCCAGCGTCTTCGCTAATAATGGAATTATGTTTGTTCTTCCAGAATCCATTTGCATTCTTATTAGACTTGTTATGAGAATCGATGAGTATGTAGATATTTAAATATAATATACTTCACATTGCTACACACTACTGTTATTTTATATATTATATACTTCATATGTGATTCGAGCTTTAGTTTTTGTTTACTATTTGTTGGCTAAAATACAATACAATAATATTGTGTAATATTAATATATTAGTTACATAGTTGCGACAAGACACATAAAAATATAACCAAATTCAATTCTGTAATAATTTTATAATAATTATTTCTTAACGTAAGATACACTCAGTATTTTACAGTACTAATTTAAATCTAATGTATTTTCGTAGTGATGGGCAGCCAGTAACGCCAGGTATTCCATTCAAGCGACCAGACAATTCAGGCTCCCTAGATTGCTATTCTAGACCCCACCTTCTCCCTACACCCTGGGAGGAACGTCTACCCCTCTTCCCTATAGCGCTTAATTTCCGTATCGTATGGTCATTAATTTGTAAAATGATACGTTAGATAATTAAATTTGTATATTACTGACGCAATATGACGATGAATTTTATTATTGAGTACACTATAAAAATGATTTTGAAAAATAAATAATTATTGAGTTTTTTCAATATTTTTGACAGTAGGTATTAAAGTAATCCATTATAATAAATACACTTGGATAAAACAGTACCATAAAAGTAGGACTAACGTTTTTAAATCTTAAATTATTAATATCTTTCTGAGCAGTCCTATAAAAATAGCCTATAAAATAACCCAAGGAAGTAATAACGTTTAAATAGATAGAAGCAAGACCTTGACTTTCACATTTTAAACTCTATTAAAACTGAGAGCTTTTGATCTTTCAAATCGCAACAAAAAGGCGAGAAGTTGTTTATCTGTGGATGTTTGGCGCCCTTTTCACCGACGGCCGAGACATGGTGGATTGCTGTCACCGCGCTGTGCTACCAACTTTTAATTACGACCATTGTGCAAAAGTTTAACTCGACGACAAAAGACTTTTTCTAATGAAACTTTGGAACTCGTTACTTCCTAAGCGCTTGCCCGGTCCGGCCATTTTTATAAACAAAATTTAAATAAGGTTTCTACAGATTCTTTATAATTTCTGGATTGTTTCAGCGCATATTCTCGAACGCAAATTGAGCTCGTTCTTGGTGTTTACACAGAAAACTGAGACACGGTCCTGCATAAATTGCAGAGCTCTACATAATTAAAAATCAACATTTACTTTCTATTCAATTTCTGTGCTCTCTTATATACATAGATGTTGTATTTACTGTAGCAAATATTTTGAAATAATACCTGTTTTCATTGAACAACTTAAAAAGTAAAGTAATAACATACAAATAGACCAAATAAAGCATGAAATATATATTGTGAAGCGGCCAATGATGGTATACAATTTGAGTAATTGCAGTAATCGCTTGTAATCATCTATAATCATAGGTCGAGCATGTTTATTCAATATGTTACCGGTCGTAAGATCGACAATATGGCGGGCGGCAGATTAAATATTGAAATGCAAAGTGGACTTTCCAATAAAAATGCCATGCTAAAAGTGTATTGAGTCGTAAATAAGCAAAACCAATTATTAGTCTGATGTAAATAAAACAAATAAAATGAATATAATAGATATATTTAAAATATCTTCGTTAACGTACTGTCTTAAAACAATCTATATTAAACGAATGTAAAAAAAATAAAAAATAAACTTAGAAATTGTTCAATTATGGAGAATAAACATTATTTCCAAGCGATAAAGTGGAAAGTTCTAACTTTAACAAATCTATTTGAAGCAGAAGAAACTGGCAAAGCAATAAAAGCGAAATAATAGTTATGGAAATAGTCTTTCATTTTCCACGAAAGAAAACTCCGCGAAACTACCGACAATATGAATGAAACTATAATATTAGAAAAGTTTCGTCCCGGGAAATGAGAAAACGCTGTACGAACTCGTTCGTCTAATACACGTAGTTATAAACTTGTTCAATATAATATCGAGTGGTGCGCCCTCTCGCTCGCACCCGCTCTCTCCGACTGCCCTCATTTAATTGCATATTCAGCTGAATAATGCAACCACGATTGTCTATAGCCACACTATACGAAACCAACAATGACAATATATTTTTAATCATACGCAAATCTGCCAGCCAAATATTAATAAAACATGTTACTTGCCCTTGATGTAAAAATAATTCAAAAAAAGGAAGGTAAAAGAAAGAAGTATATTTTTCCAACTGGTAACATTTTTCTGTGTAGATCGTATCATCGAAAAAAAAAAATACCGCTAAGATATCGATGTCATACGAGTATATGATCGATTAATCTTTTAGAAAACTTGAGCGATATCGTGATGGGGACGAAATTATGTATATTATAAGGTCCATGTGCATAAATTCATAGAGCCGGGCAAAACGCTTAGCGTAGTCCGCGATTGTTATGATAATATGGACTGCAATGGACGGGCGGCGATGAAATATCGGCCTCTTTTGCATAAGCACCGCGTAGACCGGAACGCGTCTACAACCGCTACGAACCGTGGCCGGAACACGTAGCCAGTTAATTGTTCATTAATTCACTTCACTTATATTTTAGATGTAATAATTAGCTTAATGACAAAAGTCTTAATATTTTGAAGTAAAACAAATATTAATAATCAATGTGAAATAAAACAAAATACAAAAGCACACTCAGTACATTACTAGGACCTGATACTTTTTGCACTCTTCTGTCTTTTCTTTACTTTAATATTCCATCGTACTTTGATGATCACCTGAAAGACGAGAACTACTGGTAAGGCCACTATTGCACATATTATGTTACCTGAACATGCTTTTATTTTTATGGTAGTTTGTTAATGATTTTGCTGTACAATAAATATTATTATTATCATTACGATTGCATTTATTGATTCTTCTTAGTATCAGATATTGTTGTAATATAAATTCCGAAGTGAACCTAACACAAAATGTCAACACTAACGCCGCATTTTATGCCACTAGATCAAAAATTCCTATAATTATGCTTCAATTAACATTATACTTCAATTAACAGGAATTCTTATGTATATATATATACATAAGAATTCTTCTAAATTTGCACTCAAAACCATTGTATTCAAATACCTTCTATGCAATTGTGCCATACTGTTGCCAACGTTTTTCCATGAAATATACATAAAAACTTATTGATAAAACAGGTCCTAAGTATAATACATTAATATATAAAACAAGAATCGTAAACAATATTACTCCAGGTAACTTATCGTAAAATATTGAGGGAAGAAAATACATTCATCATGTAGAGATGCGCGATAATTAACATGTTCGAGCGCTCTCCGATACGGAACTTCTCCGTAAATATCGCGAGAAAACATAATTATTATAAACTTTATACTATTAAAGTAAACAAATTTCGTGTAAATCATTTTATACGCTTAGATGGTGTCCAAGTTAACACTTAAAACATATAAAGTAAGTAAATTAAATTTTATAATATTTTTATAGCTACAGAAAAGGATAAAAATATACTAATAATAAGAAATAAGCGACCAAAGTAATGTCATTAACATTTAACGTCTTGTGGTGGCAACAACAAATTAAAAAGTTTTAATTAAAAAGCACACGCTTTGGTAGTGTTTCGTTTATTAACTTTTTTGATAAATTTAATTAAAATATAATAAAGATTTCAATTGTTAATTTTTTAGATTCACTCTGTATAATGCACATAGCAGGGTAGGCTGAGGGGACCTGGGAACCTAATGGTAAGACAGTTCGTTCTCATTTCTGTTCCCCATTTTCCCCGATTTCAGGAGGCGTTTCTTGTAGAGGCGGCGGAACTTAACGCCGCGCTTTACCTCATTACCAAGTCGAAATGGAACCTGCGCCACTTGGTTTTTAAATGAAAAAACTATTATTGAGGCCTCTCACCTGTTATATCTTAATTATTTATTGTAATTTTGTTACATGTATTGTTAAATAAGGCCTTTTACATAATAAAGCCGCTGTATGTATTATTTAAAATTAAATTAGACCAATTTCGTTTATGGCAGCCATTTGCATGGAATATTGCACTCAAACATCAATCGTATTAACTATTTGTATAGGCCACGCGCAAGCTTGTCGATAACACTTTTTAAAGTTCAAGAACGAAATAAACAATTCATGTCGTGTATTTTTGTATTTGATTGTTACATAATAACTTATTTACGCTTAGAATGCGATAGATGTAGGTTCGAATCAAATTCGAAGGTCATTACTTCATGTTTTTGTTTCCTGGGTCTCATTAGATTAATATGACCTGTTGTTTTACCTGTTTTTTTTATACTGCATCCATACTAGGAGGCATGCAAAATAATAGATCATATTGACAGTAAAACACAAATAGACATAAAGAGAAAATTATTTTATGAAATTTTCTGTGCCGAACCGATTAAATATTTGTTTTCAAGTATTTTTGTATAGAGCAATAGATTTTAGACTCGCTTTTTTTAAATGTAAGAAAAATATAAGAACAACAATGCACTCTTTGGTACATTTATGCTAAGAATATTCAATTGATATTATAAAGATCCGATTCTTTCGATTTGCTTTACATTTTGTTGCGATATTTAACATAACAATGGCATATTATAAATGCTTTATGACCCAACTTTAAATGTCGTATAAATAAACCATATGGTTTTTATAATAATAAAATATAACTTATTCATTTGTGTACGTAATGCAATGTTCGGCCGTGTGATCCCGGCCTAGAATAGGATCATCCTGGGACTGGTGGTGTCGTAAGAGGCGACTTAAGTACGTGTGGTAGAGTCACGTCGCCAGCAATGGCAACACGCATGGGCAGACTC
>DWAO01000711.1:0-23050 GCA_018230605.1 Heliconius congener | reverse complement strand
ACGTACTTTAGTCGCCTCTTACGACACCACCAGTACCAGGATGATCCTATTCTAGTCCGGGATCACACGGCACAATCTACATAACCATCGGTTGTGATCATCCATATTTATCGAAGTTAATTAATTCGTCATCTCTTCAATTCTCAAAACTTACCTTATTGCGAGACAAGAAAAAATTATAAATATATGCATTTTATAAATTAATTGTTTACAATATAAATAACTTTTTCTATGAAATGAAAAAAAAAACTGTATTTTTTTAATCGGAATTTTATGAGCGTTGCCACAATAAAAACTACGAATCTCAAAAAAAATAGGGAAACCGAGAAAAATTCTACTATTTCCCCTCCTTATTCATATTTTTCTGTTGGGCTCTAATAAATTCGGGGTAGTCTATATAACCGTCGCGGTTGTGATCATCCATATTTAATATAGGATCTATTAAGTTGATCAATTCGTCATCTTTAAATATTTTCTCACCTACCGGCGGCGTTCCTTGCTGATTTTCTTGTTTGTGACCTTGTTCTAGTTAATGGAGAAAAAATTAAATGTATGAAATATGAGTATAAGTGGTACAGTACGGTCGACGAGTCGTGGCCACTCTAATGTTAGGCTTTCTGATTTTTTGCATATTTTTCAATCGGGTAAGAGAAAAATTGAAAATCACATCTACGTAGTCATCTACAGCTAGCTTCAGGGCGGCAGCAATTTGTCGACCGTAATGTAAAGTTTGCATTTTGTAAAGCAGGATTTGAACCCGCGCCATTTGGGTATCCTCCAAGCGCCTTAGACTATAAAGCTATATGTATTGATAAGTAAATAAGTTATATAATAAATGATCAAGTAAAATGAAATACATAAAGCTGACATTAACCCTTATTGAAGCTTAAAAACATACAAACACAATTTAAATTCTCCCATGTTTAAAATATATTTTAAAAAAGTATATTAATTTATCTCTATATCTTAATATATAATTGAAGATACTGTATTCAAATTCAACTAATTATTCAACATAAGAAGTAACTTGCTTCATTTCTTGAACGTCAAATAATTTACCACCAGTTCACAGAAGTTAATGCCTCAGACCTGACTTATTTATATTCAGTTTTCTTTTTATTAAATTTAAATAATGGCCAAAAAGAACGAATTAATTTTTTTATTATATTACATTTTCATTTATAATTTGTTGTACATCTACTGAAATGTAACATTTTTTTTCAGCTACACGCTTTACAAAGAATCCAGTGTCAAGACACTGTTCTCTCCACTTTCGAACACAATTCGAAATATCGGGTATATCACGAGGTTAGGTGGCGGAACTCAACGCCACACTTTCCAATTCGATAAAATAAAAATAACATTAAATATTATCACTCCCCCGGTATGTTATCGAACCTACAACCACCGTGTTTACTGTCAGACGCTGTCCCACTGCGACATAATAAACTATTTTTTTCTTAAAGTTTTAATTTTTATTAAAACTTACCGTGCCAATGTATCAACGACTTGATCAATTCACAGCCATCGAGTTTATTATTATTATCGGCATCGTGCATTTTGAAATAGTGGAATTGTAATTCTTGTTCCGACATTTTGGATGTATCGATCGGCACGTCCATATGTTCTTGGATATGTCTAAAACAATGTGTTTATATTAAAAAAAATATATTAGCATTATTTAAAAAACTACATTATATTGTACTTATTGTAATTGGAAAGGATTTTCAAAGAGGCGCGGCTTCAAATCCCGCTACGTTCAAATTTTTATACGTTTTCTTAGCAAGTATTTTTCTTTTCCAAGTGTAGTAAACGCTTTAAAAATGTAAAAAAAATACATTATATTGAATGTGCAAAGGTAGCATAATATTTAGCGATTTTTATGTAAAATTCAATTAAACATGAATAGTTCATGTTTAATTAAATTGTTGATTGTTTTTTTTTTCGGTAAAAAATAATTGGAAATGTCTTCTTGTATTAATCTGTCTATCTATATACCAATACATCTACAGTATGAGATCTATTAAAGACCGAAAAAACAATAGAGATAGAAAATATACAATTCTAATATTCTTTTTATTTTGTTTTTTAAGTTCAAATTAACTTACTCTCTTTCTTGTGCGATGTTAGCGGCATTAAGTAGTTGAGGATCTGTAATATATTTTTTTAATAAAATAAAGATTAAAAAAACTTATTGGCTAGACCTAATTATATCATCAAAATGGCTGAAGCAACCTTCACCATAAAATTTTGGGAAGATCATTTTATTTCAAACAAAATAAGTTATGTGTACAATATAGAATAAAATAACAAATATTTGGGAAAATAAATATTTTATTTAAAAATTCTTACCCCCGTGGTGACCATGTTGACTTTGAACAGGTACTTGCTGTACCTGTTGATTTATTTATATATTTATTTATATTTATATCTTGTTAATTTTTAAAAATACACTCAATAAAAAACAAATTTGACATAAAATACTATAATTAGTAAATCTTGTTAATAATGTTTCCTTTTTAACTTTTAAATAGAAAAGCAATTGTTGACGTTGGTATCTTGCGACCAAAATATAATTTTGGAGAAACTTTTTTACGAAAAAAAAAGAACATACAAAATTTTAAAGAAAATAAAAAATCAGAAAGCTTCTTAATAAACTACCAAAAATATCTAATAAATAAAAATAATGCACTTAAAAACTTGATTCAAGAGTAAAGAAATATAAAAAACTAAGGGATTATAAGACTGATAAAAATGTTATAAAACCTTTTCCAATGGACAAATCGATATGGTAGATTGATATCCCACACAAAGTATAAAAAATGCTAATTAAAAAAATTATATAAACCTGTTGTACAGGAACTTGCTGTTGATACTGTTGTTGGGGAGGCGGCTGTTGGTATTGTTGTTGTGGGGGCGGCGGTTGTTGATATTGTTGTTGAGGTGGCTATATACAACAAAACATAAATAAATAAGCTGCCACTATTGTAGCGCTATTAATAAGTACGAGTATGTGCCTAAAAATCAATGACTGTAAATTCAAATCTCTGTATGGGAATAAATTACTTTTGTTAACTCAGTGTAAATAGCAAAAAACGGACAGATCGCGACATATAAAAATTTGAATGTACAGTTCTTATAGGGTTTAAAATAAAGTATTTTTCTTTTGGAAGTGGAATAAAACTTTAAAATCACTTTAACAATTCAAATTCAAAAACTAAATAGTGTCTAACTAAATAGGATGTGATCCCATTCTCCCCTTTATAGTCATTTTATTATTATTTTACTTCTATATTTGTTACAAGTTACCATTCTATCTTTCAAATTTAATAAGATAGTTGTCCAGAATGCACATGTATTGCAATATATAGGATTTACATTCTATATAGGATATAGCTTTAGTTAGAGGATCAAAAAGATAAACCATCTGCTGATCATTCAGATGTAGTATTTTAGATTGAGAATAATATAAATTTAAGTACAGCAATAAAGGCTTATTTATATTCTACAAGTATAATATTTTATTTAACTAAATAAATAACTCACCTGTTGATGCATTTGTTGTTGCTGTGGAGGGGGAGGAGGTTGGTAATTCTAGGAAGAAAAAATAAAAACAAGCATAGAATCAAATATACAAGACATAATTTTTTTTTGGAGATGGCACAGCAAACAGTATTTCCTGCAAAAATTCCAGGATAAAAAAAAATAATCCTATATTGCCCCTCTCTCTTTCAATATTAGTGCCACAACGAATGATCAGGAGAGTAGCCCAAAAAAGACAGAAAGAAACAAAATATTATGAAAAAAATAATAATTTAATCAATAGATTGAGGCCAGTTGTGACACAGGGGCACAAGTGTGTGACTACAAGTGACTGATTGTGGGTTCAATATCCACTCAGGCAAATGAAATATTTATTTAAATGTATATGTTCATTTGTTCACTCTGGAGTCGTAGAGTGGTATTGATTCTGGCATTCAAGACACAATACTTCCAGCCTCAACAATGGATACAACATGATAAAATAAAAAAAAAATACTTCTTACAATGTAAACATAAACACTTCTAAAATACTTATGTTTGACTGAAACATTATACAATTGAAATAAATACAGGGGCCATGATTAAATTATGTTACTGAACTATAACTCTAAATGAAGGAAAACTTATATATTAACATACATTAAATATATGTATGCCCTGTTCATGTACTAATCAAAATGCAGTTTAAATTCTTTAATTTATATTTTAAGCTAGCTTTAAGATAATTAGATAAGAGAGTCGATAGGTACCTTCTGGAGGTGTGTGGATCATTATAGACCACATCAGGTTAGAAAAATACAATACCTATGCATGGAGGGAAATTTATCGTACTATCAAAATGCAGCATATTTTTTTTATTTAATGCACAATACCCTTATGTTAGGAAAAATAAAAAACGCCGATATTTATCACTATTCTCTCTACAAACATATTATGTTAAAAGAAATAAAAAATACCTGATAGTTTTGTGGTGGCACTCCAGGAGCAACTTTCTGCTGGTACTGTTGCGACAGCGCACATTGTAGCAAAGAGGCTAATATTAATAACTTATACATATTGGCACCTGAAATTTTATTAATCTTATGAATTCCTATAAACTATTACTCAACTTAAAGTTAACACATATGTTTAAAATTATAATGTTTAGACTTTATATATGTAAGCAAAGAAAATTAATTTACCTTTACCTACGTGGTAATACAGTGATAAAAAGCTTATCTAATTGTTGTAAAAGATAAAACTAAAGTTGTTTCTGCTAGCGTTTTCAAAAAACAAGTTGGGAAATCACACGTCACTTGGATATGTCATTTACTCATTTCACTTTGCGATTTACACTCCATTTTACGTATGTGGTTTCGACATGTCAGTTTTTTTTTAAATTTATTTTTATATTAAACTAGCGACCCGCTCGCGGCTTTATTTATTTACTCATTCAGATGAGTAATTTTAGTCATTAAAGTCTATACATTGAAAACTAAGGATTCAACCTAAAATATAAATATTATTTTTCGCCAGGATAATTAATTTGCGTTTATAATTAATTACCTACGTAATTATATTTGCGACTTTTGAATATATTTTAAAATTTGCTGGCTCTATATCTCTTTCAAATCAATTGTCGTCAAAACTTATTTAAATTGTTATTGTTATAAAAGATAAAAATGAACTAAGTTGGGAAATCAAACGTTACTTCGATATGTCATTAGTCTTGCGATTAACGTTCAATATTGCGTTGCGTAGTTGTTATGTTAAATAAATTATAATAATATCTGAAGCCATTTGTAGCGGAGCGGCACAAGCGTGGGATTGAAAATTCGACAGGATCCGGGTTCGATACCCACTTCCTCGAGTAAAATGAAATATTTATTTATATAAGACTTATTTTGCTCTACTGTCGAGGCAAAACGCGGCGTTGAGTTCCGCTACTCAACTCGCAATGCCTCCAGAATTCGGTCGAAAGTCTTAACACTAGGCTACCACTGCCAACCTTGCTACATATGATGACTTTCTGGCTATCTGCGGAACTTATCGTGAAGCTACAATTATCTTCAATTAAAAACAAATATCACAGGAGGAGAAGACACTACGTTCCCCATGTTCCGCCGAATCCTGGAGGCATTGCGTGTTGAGTGACATTGCTTCGACATTATAAAATGAAAATGTTAAATATTTAATTTCCACGAGTGGGAATCGAACCCACAACCTGTCGCGTTTACAGTGATACGCTCGTGTTCTGGCGCCACGACTGACCTCAAAAAAGCTCTGCATTATTATGCATTCCCTAGGCAGAGTTAACTTAGTATTAAGATATTCATTCCCCACTTTGCACTTTGTGCGCAAGGCTTTGTCTTGTCACCAAAGCGGGGAAATAGAAATAATACATTTTATCCCAATGGGAAAGGAACCTCCATTAAGGTAAATGCTCCATTGCGCCATAACTACCTCATTAAAAACTATTATATTATTTAAAACTGAAGGAAAAATTATTTAACTTCGTAGTATTTATTTGAAAATAAATAATTTTAAATTTATAAACAACTGCGGCAAATTTGTTAGCGTGAATTCCGATGCTTGCCGAGTTACTTTAATTTGCCACCAAATATTCAAATTCATATCCATTAACTTGGTTTCACATCAAGCCTTATTTTTTGTAATTTTTTATAGCTCAAGCTCAAGCATCATGTAGACCAACTTAATCCCTTCCACAGAATAGAATTTTCTATTAAAATAAAGAAAAAAAAACCGCTTCACTCCAACAGTTGCCAGTCGAGTAGCGAAACTTAAACACGGTCTTGGATTTTAATTGATGTAATTTTTATTTAGGTATTCAGTAAAAAAAAACTGTTTATAGAGATTTATTTAATATCAAAATATATTTTTATTATTATGTACAAAAAAAAGTAAGTAAGTAAGGAACGTACAACCGTACGTTTACAGACGTTGTTCCCACGGCTTATTCTTTACTACACTATTACCTTATTATTTACCTTAACAATCGATGTAGAATATATCGTAATATTTCTCCATTCTCCTTATTTTGAGATCAAACTCTAAATTCTAAATAAAAATGTAACTCTTTTTTCTCATTTTCTATTACGATACAACTTTCCTAACAATCGATATTTTCTTATTCCTCCGTTCTCCTTCTTCCAAAACAACTACATTATCATATTCAGAGCTGACATCTTTAATACATTCTATTTCATCTTTAGTCAAGCCATTCGGCAAATCAAATTTGACAAACTCATCATTTCCCGCCAAATCTTGACATAACGTTCTAACATAACTTAGAAAGTCCCCGTCCACGTTGTATATAACTTTCTTATTTTCAGGCACATACTTAAACGCATTTTGCCATAATTTTTTAACATTATCATCGCCAGTTTTATTATATTTATCCAATGTTGCCAGCTTATGACCGATTTCTTTATTTTTAGGCTCTAATTTTAGCGCTTTTTTGTAATATTTTAATGCTTCTTCGAACCTACTTAACGCTTCGCAGGCACGTCCATAATAAAATAACGCTTTGCAATGTTTTTCAATATCTGTTATAAAATCAAGACATTCCAGTGTATTTATTGTATATTTAGGTTTATCTAGTTTAAAATAACAAATTGCCATATTAATATAAGATTTAATTTTATATACTTTTAGTTCATTTAATTCATTTTCGTCATTAGTTTGTGATATATTTAGTATTGAGATGGACTGTTGGTATTCTCTTATGGCGGCCATATATTTTTTCCTATTAAATAAGTGTTTGGCCTTACTGTGTATAGATTGTACTGTGGTTATAGTTACTTCGAATTTTTTTTGTTCTTCCATTGGGAGGCTATTGAATCTGTAAAAAAAATCAATTTATTTTTTATGATTATTCTTTTCGAGTTTGTTGTGTGGTGCAACACAAGACTGCGCTTTGTCTTCTTACCAGAGCGAAAAAATGAAAATATTAAATAATTCATTCCCCGAGCTGGTAAGGAACCCATAACGGTCGTCTCTAGTCACAGTGTGAATAGGCCACGACTGCTCCAATTATATGTTTAATAGGCCTGTTTAAATGCGACAATTGTGGGTTCAATCCCACTCGAGGAAATGAAATATTAAATATTTCCATTTTTTTAGCTCTGGTGTCGAGGCAAAGAGCGGTGTTGAGTTCCGCCACTCAATACGCATTACATCCAGAATCCATTTTATGGTTACCTCTGCTTACCCTGCACCCGTGTGCGTGATACAGCATGACGCTAAAAAAACTTCTTTTTAATATTTTTATACAAAAAAATAAAAAAAATAAAAAATTAAAATTAAAAAAAAGTTAAAAAGTCTCACTCACCTTCTCCCAGCCCCAGTATTCTCAACACCGTACAGACATATAACAAACAATGCTATCTCTGGTCTAATGCGGGGTTGAACGCCGTGTTTGCCCCATGCTACCTCTGGCTTTAGTAATAATAGGAATCTAGCTTTTGGACCTTTTATACAGGTTAGACCTATTTCTAGACCTGGGATGAAACGACCGTGACCTAGAGTTAAACGCTGTAAAGAAATGAAATATCAAATAAAAAAAACTTTTATGCAACTGTTGCCCACATTAATTTTGCATTAAAGTGTTAACAAAAACAAATCTTTCTTATCTCCCACTACATGAGATAGGTATTATTAAAATCAGCTTTCGCTGTATCCCACACTCAGCAGGGTAGGTAGAGGGAACCTAGTGTCAAGACACTCCATTCCCCACTTTCCGCCGAGTTTCTGGAGGGATAGCGCGTTGAGTGGCGGAACTCAGCGCCGCACTTTTTTTATATAGCTTATTTTTTTAAATTCACATAAAATATAATACATTTTAATACTCACTGTAGGATTACCATTATTCATAGTAAGTGTGGAATCAAAAGGAATTTTTGCATTTTCAAAATATGCTGCATAGTGTACTGTCACTATCGCATCTGACGGTACTAGTGGTCCAGAACCTATAACATACAATAGAAACTCAATTGACTAGACCACTTGTTGTCGTTAGGTATTAAGATAATAGAAAATCCGGATAATCAAATTTATGAAGGAAAGCAGATTTTGTGCATAATATTATGTGTTTATTAAAAACGATAAATACATATCAGCAGAAATCAATGACAAGATGTTTAGTAGCATTCGGTGCTCCGAGCTCTTTGACTACCCCACTAGGGTTAAAGTGTAAATCTAAATGTAAATCAATGTTTATTACAAGATTTCCCAACTTATTTATATATAAATACTTATTTCGATTGCATATATTAATTTGATTTGTTATTTAATATAAATGATCCAGATAATTGCTAATCCATATAATTGAAAATCAACTCAATATACTGATATATTTTTCAGATTCCTGCTTTTTAGGCATATATCAGGGTATTTCACAATACAAAATAAATATGGTGTCTATAAACTTTTGAATGATAAGTAGTGAAAACTTAGAAACACATGATACAAAGTGCAATATTGTATTTACCTAGAATGTGAAATTAATCACAAAGTTATATAAAATAGCTAAGGAATTGAACACCACTACCTTCTTCTAAAATCATCATCTTCACTGCACCACTAGGCACACAATCAATCATTTTACTTGCTAAATCATCAAATGAGTGATACTCCGGGCATGACAGCATTAGTTCATTTACTGATGATTCTAAATTACTATACACATCTTCATCACTAGGAAAAATAAATATATAATTATACATAAAAAATAGTTGAATAGAATGGGTACAAGCGTGCTAAACCATAGTTGTGGGTTCAATTACCACTTGAGGGGACATAAAATATTTCCATTTCTTTGCTTTGGCAACAAGGGAAGCAAGGTGTTGGATTCCTCCATTCAACATGCAATGGCTCAAGAATTTGGTGCTAAGTGGAAAATCAAAGTGTCTGAAAGGGAAGCACAGTATGTTAGCAACTTTTTCCAGGTTCATCTGCCAGCCTTGCGGTATATAATTTGGAGCTAGACTAAAAGGACTTCAAAATACTACCTGTCATCATTGTCCATATCTGGATATAAATCATCGTCACAATTTAACATTTCTCCTGTTCTTTCCTTCTTCAAATTTGTATCAATATGAAATTCTGATATGCCACTTAAAAGATCTCTGAAATATCACAAAATAATCTAATAGTAAATATAATGTGGTAAGTTTTATTAACAATACTTTTTCTACATTCTCTGTTCTCTTTTATAAAATAAATTTGTTAATAAAGGTACATACATACATGTTTGTTTATCTTTTATTTATATTATTATTTATTATTAAATGCTATGGTCATATGAGTGTATCTACAAATACTTTTTTAAAAAAACATAAATATTTTAAAATAGTAGGATTTGAACTTTCTCCTCTTCTGAACTGTCCAAGTGCTTGGAACGTTAAGCCATACCATTCATCAAGCTCCTCCGACATTGTATATTGTTAGCATCTGTGTGTTGGTAAAGATTACCTTTTTTTATTTTTTTATTTAATATGAACACTAGATTATTCCCGCATCTGATTTCGGTTGCGACTATAATTCTTGCTTACAGCAGAGAGAAGCTACTGTTGAAACTCTTCATTTTCCAGTATAAACATATGTTACGTGTTAAGTATAACTTAGATAAAAAATATTTTAACTTACTTCATTGTAACACCTTTTGAAAATTGTACGGGATCTTTAAAAACTTCCTCCATTTTTTGTTTATTTATTATTCAAATAGAAGCGTAATAATTTTCAGCAATATCACTACAATTAAATTTAAACCTTAATATAATAAAATTTGGTTTGGTTTGGTTCTTTGATTATGGCATTCCGAGCGTGCCAGTAGAGCACATATCACTTCGCTAATGTCACGTTGTGTGGAGAAAACACGAAGGAGGTTGAGGTTGTACTATAATAAAATTTTAAATAAACATAAAATAAGATTGTATTACGGCGGTAAGGACAAAATATTGACAAAATTTTATATTGCCATTATAAAAAAATCGATCAACTGATATCGATATTATAAGAATATACTGTTTAATTAATCGTTATATATATGTTTAAATAATTTTATTACTTTATTCTTTAAGGATAAGGCTATATAACGAGAAGATAGGTGCTACTCTCACTTGATAGAAAGAAAGAAAGGAGAAGAAGAACCTTATTTCCACACTCCCCTTAAATTCGTCCAGAGATGGCAGGACTCAACCTGAAGCACCAACCACCAGGAAATTTCTTTCCAATATCAGAACCGCCTTCAAAATCAACAGAAGTATACACATGTAAATCTTAAATGGGTTGGAGGTTCTGCCAGCTATCTTCATCGACTTAAACTGAAGGAAACTCAGGATGTGAATACGCTTCTAGCATTAAATAAACTGTGTGGTACATAATTTTGTACTGCCTACGGTTTCTTCAGCCCGTATGCACATAGAAATTTTAATAAACACGAAGTTAGAATGATTTGATTTTTATTTATTTAGAAAGACCAGGCTTAGCTTTTCTGATAGCAGAAAAGTAGAGGCTCCCGAGCTTCTCAGAGTTCTTAGATATTATCTTTTAGATAGCCTTGACTAGAAACGTTAGCTCTGTCTAATATCTGTCCGATATTTATTCGATATTGAGCATACAGGTACCGGCGACTCCGAATCCCTGAGCCACCACTTTTTATATCCATCCAGTCCATAAAAGTGGTATCCCATTTTTTTAATGGTCCCTCATTTTTCCTATCCTCCTCTTCTACTTATCCTTTCCCCTTTTCTGTCTTTCCTATTCCTCTCCTCTCGGTTTTTCCCCACAAAGGGGTTTTAGAGGTCACATGGTAGTCGCTCCATTTAAAAACCACTGGTATAATGAATGAATCAGAGACTGAAACTAGGTACGTCATCACTAAACGACGCGCAGGCACATCGCCCTGCACCTGCAATAAGTGGGCAAGGGCTGCTGTATCGGGTACGGATACGGCTAAAGAATCTAGTACCTAAACGGAAACTCCGCTTTGTGACGTGGAATATTGGTTTTCTAATCGGACGATGTACATAACACAACGCGCAGATGTATTAATGAGATATTAGTTCCAGTGCTTTCCTTCAGGAATCTCACTGGAAAAGCAAAAAGTCCAAGGTTACCAGACATCAGATAAGGTTCCCGGCTCATATACACTGGTTCACCTTCAGGTAAAAATGAATAATTATTTAAAAGAACATTCCTGATTATAACTATAATTTATTCTAAAGAGTATAATCTGCTCTTGTGTCTAGCGTTTGTGCACTATATGAATGCCTTTGAAAGTCGATTGGCGATGTTTACAAGTATTGAGAAGCCTTTATGATGTGACTATAATCGTCCAAGTACAGAATCAATGTGACGTCATTTCCCACAAATCGTTAACTAATGCATTGGAAAATATGTTCAGGACGCTCCACTGGAAAGGACGGAGTATAAACATAGATGGCAAACTTCTCTCACACTTGGGATTTGCAGACGAAATTGTTGCCAGATTTGACTTAATCTTCTGCTCGCATTGGTCTCCAGACGAACTTGTACAAAATGAACAAACATGTTATACCAGTACTTGTAGGTTAAATTATTTTATTGCGAAATTCTGTACATTTCCTTACATTTAAATCGATTATATTATCGATATATTTATGACAGGTGAAACTTAAAAGGGGCAAATTAAAATTTCTATTTACTGCTTACACTTCAAAATCTCTCACTAATAATCATACTAATATTTATATGTAATACAACCTTTATTAAATAATACGACACCTATTTCTAAATTAGGAACAAACTTGACGATTTAAAGAGAAATCATAAAAAAAAATTAAGGTAAATATAAAAACACGTTACTTTATTATCCTTTATCGAACAATACTACCCATTCATTATCCCAAAGTAAATTTTAATCATATTTTTAATATTTGAAAATAATAAATACATATGATAACATGTAAAAAAAAATGTAAATTTATATTTACATTTTTTTTATGTATTTATTATTTTCATTTTCGCATATAAATCATTATTGTCTGTATCACTTTACCTACTTGTAGATTTTCACACCTAGGTATATTCGAAAACAAATAATATATAAACTTAACTTAAATCAGCTTCACACTGTATCCCACACACAGCAGGGTAGGCAGAGGGAACCCAGTGTTAAGATACTCCGTTCTCCACTTTCCGCCAAGTTCTGGAGGCATTGCTTGTTAAGTGGTGGAACTCAACGCCGCGCTTTACCTCGACAGACAGTCGATTTTGCAGTCACACTTTGTGCCCCTGCGCCACAGCCGGCCTCATTTCATAACAATTAAACAGTTTTAAATTTACGTTTGAATAAATAGTTATTGAATGAAATGTTTTATTCATTGTTATGTATATAATATAACATAAAATTTGTTTATTCTTCTTTTATATTTATATTTTATATACTTGTAATAATTTTCCAGCCATGATAAGCAAAGTGTGGTGTTATGTTCTGCCATTTAAAAATCTCGTAAAAATTGGGTAGTGGGTAGGAAACAAAAGTTTTCCCCTTGACTACCTTGCTATGCATTCAAAAAGTATGAAGCTGATAATTTTTATTAATTTTTTTTATAGATAATGGACAATCCGGGTCCCCATGACATGGTATCGTGCCCATACAATAAAACTCATCAAATAGAACATTATAGGATGCATATACATTTGCAAAAGTGTCGTAAGCAACACCTTAATTGCAAAAAAGTGACTTGTCCATTTGATGCTACTCATATTGTGAATGATATGGAATTAGATGTGAGTACATTAGTTATATGTAAATTTGTAAAGATTTTATTTGAAACCACTTTAGAAGGCCAAATAATATGGATATTCTTGTTAAAAAGATAAATAACAAGAATTCTTATTTTTGACATTGGTATAATTGTCAATGATTGGGAACATCATATATTATACTTTAACTTTAGGAAATGTCAAAACTGCACCACTTGGAAACCATAACTTGTTTTGCAATAGGCTTGAAATATTTAAGAATTTTTTGTGTTAATTTTTACAAGCATCTACCTAAGACAGTTCCTGAGATAAACACATACAACACATCAAACTATTCATCTTTATGATATTAGTATAGATAATACATATTCTAAACAATTTTTTACAGTATCATGTCCTACAATGTCCTAAAAGAAGTCTTCTCGACTCACAAATGTATGTACTTGACAATGATTACAGACCGGTTGTGGAAGTTCAGACAAGTTCTGTACAAAGTGAAGAGAATTGGGATGATGTGAGTGTTTTATTCATATTTATAAAATGTGATTGAAAAAATTCATTTCATGCATTACATATGAAGTTATGATTAAACCTGTTGTTTGATTTGGTTTTTAAGCATATTTTATTTCTTTAGTTTCATATTTTTCTACACATTTTTTTCCCAAAAGGGGAGAGTATTGGACAAGTATTGGAGGGATATTGTACAAGTATTAATATTATTCATAAGTAACATTTGTAAACAGGCTATATCAGCAAAAGACTTGAATTTATTCACTATGAATGCAATGGTGAAATTATTTTCCAGTGTTGTAGCATATAAATAACAAAAGTTAATACGTTAATTATGTATACAATATAACATCTTTATTGTCTTATTTCTATTATCTTATGCACAAATAAATGTTTTCTACTACTACTAATTCATTTTTGCAGGTAGTATGTACATCATATGTCCCAGATCCTTCTAAAAAGGGACCTCATATAATAACTAAAGTGCAAGGAGCGACGCCGTCAGAACGACGCAAAGCTAGGCAAACTGCTATAGCTACTTATAAACCTAGGGAGTAAAAAATTATATCTATGATTTAAATGTAATATGAGAATTTCATTTTTTTTGTAAAGATATAAAAAAAAAATCTTAATATTTTAATGATACAAAAAAAATGAATACTTATTTAAATATGATGTGTAATTAAGTCTTCGTTATTTTCGTCAATGTCTATGAGTTTCTTTCTTTTAACAAGAAGAGGAAACCACAACCATTGTGTCCTATCTTCTCTGATTGATTTGCATCAATGCTTCACTTTTTTGTACATATTAGATTTAAAAAAATAGAAAAGTAAGTCTAATATTGAAATAAATGGTTTTGTTAACAATCAGTTTTATTATGTTAAAATGATTTGTATAAATTACACTTAGTATTTTACCGTTTATGATATTTTGTGATATGTGACTAGTAGATATATGTATTTTTTAATACAATATAGTGTTCAGTTATAAAACTAAGGACTATTATAAACTACTGTTTATAAACTACTGTAATGCAACGGTTGACAGCTATCTGCCACTGTGGGCATGAGTTGTTTTCATATTTTTGTTCTGTTTACTAGACAGCATGACCCTATTCCTAATACCCAGCATTCAATGTATCGACAATAGGGTTGTATGTTGGGATAGTGTCTTAATGCTGGGTTTCCTCCAACTGTATGTATCAAACATTGTATGAAGCTTAATAAAAAAAACACAATATTATATAAATATATCTATAATAAAATCAAATCCAACCAACATTTATTGTACATCTTTAATATAATCTTCATCCATTTTATCAAACCTTTCCTTCATGTCGTCCGGAACGTCTACTTTAGTTAAATCATCAGCACCAACTTCATCTTCCTTTTGTATTAAAATGTCCACAACATTTTCACAAGCTAATAAAACTGTTGCATCTTTCTCCCATTTATGATATTCTCTTAATACATAGTAAACACCGTTATCCCTTAAAATTTCCCTACAATTTCGTTTAGCACACAATTTGTTTAAAGTCTCGATTATCATTTTTCTTATATCTATGTCAACTTCTCGTTTTTTTTCTTTCGGTAAGTATTGTAAGTCTATGGGAAGTTTGTCCATTTCATCATCTGGATATTCCTCGTTGCCCATTATAGGAGATAGCAAATAAGTTAGTAAATCTAAATCAGTACTAAGCAAAAATTCATGATATTCAGTGTCAAATGATATATTTCGTATAGTACCCAACGCACCACCTCGTCTTATAGATGATTCCTCATAATTACAAAAGGGTAGTAACTTTATTAATGGTATATGTGGATTTTCCTCGGTCAACCATTTTCTTACTTTACCAGAAGAACTTAAATTACTTAGCATTGGAGCTAGATAATGTAATTTTGAACCCTTTTTATTATAATCTATGTTAACAAAAATATTTAACATATCATTTAAGTGCGGTAAAAGTGTGTCTACACATATATTGAGTAAATTCTCATGACGTGTTATATTAGATAAAATCATACAGGCCGCGTCTGCGTCTTTTTTCTGTGGATCACTTATATAATTAGTAAATAACTCCAAAATATTCTTTTTATTTGAAGGCCTGTATTTAAGAAGTTCAGTAGCTCCTTTTGTACTAGCTGACACATTTACTAGTAATAACAAAGCGTTTTTACATATTTCTTCTACTTTATCGTTAGTTAGATTTATAATACTTTCTATTATTCGTTCGTTTTGAAGTAATATTTGTATTCCATCATCAGTTCCAGATAGTCCCAGCAAATGGTCAAGAGATATATGTTTTAAATCGATTCTTGATTCAGGTTTAAGGAATTCAAGCATTTCGTCAAGAGGATCTTTCGTCATTTTAATTTATATTACTAGAATTTTTATTTAATTACAAAAAACTTATAAACATGTGGGTTTGTTATCAATTTGAGTTATCAAATGACGTTGAATTGATTGGATGACAGATGACTGTTGTGAGATAGCGTTGTGAATGTAGAAATAATTGGTAGAATCGATATCGAATATAGCTTGCAACGAATTGATTAGATAGACATAAAAGTATATTTAAAAAATATTTTTATACTTTTGTCAACATAGAAAAGAATGATGTCATAAAAAATAGGCAATTCTTTCTGTTGATTTTGAGCTTTAATAGTTTTAATAGTGATTATTTAAAAATTAAATGAGGAATTTATTATGTCTGTAGTAGAGGATATTTTATATATTTAATTTTTTTAAGATAAATAGATCATAAATGTATACGGGATTGAAATTTAAATGATAAAATCATGAACATAATACAATACAATACTCAGAATACAATACAAATAGATGGAAATAAGCTCAAATCAAATCTCACTCTACTTTCTCTAATAGAATATGCAACGAGAGCCCAAGACTATTTGGAAGGCAGCAAACTGTCCCTTCCAATGTAGAATATTAAGTCTGCTGGGCTGTTAATTTTACAAAGGACCAGTAGGGTAAAAAAGTAATACAACCATGCGTCGCAATCTTTTATTAGTAAGACATAAAAAACGTAACACTAAAAATATATGAATCATTTGTGATTTCACAAATGCTGCCTTAAACTTACCTTAATACTGAGCCTGCTGGTAAATCCGCCACTGAATGTGATACAACTGTGAAATCTTAGAGATGCGAGTTTAATTTTTATATCTATTTTTATTTAAATGTATAAGTCAAGTTTTGTTGGTTATGTCAGAATGGATAATATTTATATAATAAAATTCTATTGCGAAGTTAGTCAAAATGCAAGATAATTCAATATGTGCGCGTGAATTTCAAAACGATCCACAGTTTAACTCTATGGGACACATTTTAATCATTTATTCAAAAATTACAATTACAATTATCTCTGTGCTGTCCACAATGTTCCTGCAGAATTTCAGAGCTGTTGGCTTAACGGTCTAGGAAGAGTATAATTACAACGAAACACACTTTTGACTAGTAAGATAATAAAACGCTATAAGTGCTGAGAATATTTATTTAAAACACCAAATACATATTATATCCTAAAAACGTCTAAACATTTAATAATTATATTCTAAATATGAAGCGTTTACTTGTTAAGTCATTTGTTACGACAAATACTAAATTATCTTAAAGTTAATGACGTAATTGAAAAATGTAAAACATGTTATTTAGTTATTTACTAATACAGTGGACTGTTACCTAAGAATTTCAGGACATATTGTGATTATATAATGAGCATTTATTTTAATTAGCATCTATTTTAATTATGCTTCATCTAGTTAATTTATTATATATATATATATATATATATATATATGTTACTATAGGTTTATTAGTTTATTGAACATAATAATTATATGAATGACTTGAAAGTTTAGTATAATAGGTTTAAAAATTTTGTATTAAATATTAAAACCTAGAGAAATTTCGTCAATACTGTGCCAAAATCTAATCTATTTACATATATTTATGCTGTGAATAGGGTTGTCTACTAAGTAATGCATTTAAAACTTTATAGAATATGTTGTTTTAAAATATTTACATTGATTTAGTGGACGGAAGTTGCTTTACAATAAGCAAAGGCTGTAAAGAAATAATTAATATAAGAAAATATTGATCATGAAGTCGCTAACAGGTACTTAACAGCTGAAATAGTTTAAGCCTAAACATATTTAGTGTTTTTAAAGCAATTGAAATAAGTAATAATGGCAAAATGTATTTATAATAAAAAGATGCTTTGATCAGTCAGAATTAAGAAGTTACAAGCTGTAGCTGTAGCAAAATTTGACTTTGTAAAAAAAATTATTACTTTAACACAAAAACGTGACGCACAAAAGTGACAAACAAACATTTATTTTTACGAGTTATCGATATTTACCTACGGTGGCGAATAATCATTACAATAACTATATCACATCACTATTAAAATCGTCCGTGCAAAGATAATAAATAAATAAAGTTTGATTAATTACATCAGATTTAGTTGAAGATTGTGATATATAAGAAACTATTCTTATGAATCTTATACAGAATTGTTTTTTATAACTATAAAAAATAAACGTGCATTTTTTTATAAACATGCTTCCAATAATATTTATCACAATTCAAAGAGATAATTTTCCATTTTTATTAATTCCAATAAAAAAAATACTAGTCGTCCTTTAATTTAGTGTTAAGAAACTCCGTTTTTATCAAGAGACTTCCGTTTCCCACCTTCCGCCGAACTCTGCAGACATGCATTGTCGTTACCAACCAACCTCGTTACCAAAGCGAAGAAATTAAAATATTAAATATTTAATTTCCTCGAGTTGTGGGAATTCCCCCACAACTCTCGTCTACTTTTTTTCGAACTTGAGGTTAATGTTACCTCAAGTAATGTTTGCCTTACTGGCTTTTACAGCGACACTGGGTAGGTAGAAAAGAAGCACCACATATGTGGCTGCCTATGATAATGTTTAAAAGAAAAAAAAAAGTGAGCGTAAAATATTATTGGAAGCAAGGTTGTAAGTCATATCATTATTTTCTTTCTTTTTTGTCTGCTTTTTATGTATAGAAGAATTAATTTAGTAAAATTTTTCTTAAGCAGGTCACGAAGATAACGGCGATCACAGATGTCTTTAAAATATCAGCATCTGAAATACAGAAGGTAAATAGAGTCAGTCTAAAAATACAATGACTTTGGATTCGATTGCTCCTCGGGAACTATTTTCTTTTCTTCGCTCTGGTAATAAGATAACGAGCGGTGTAGAGTTCATTGAACACCCAATGCTCGAAAATTGGACGATGCCTCTGCTATAAGCGGGATAGAGTGTGAAATTTAAAAAAAACCCTGAATCTTGAATAGTAGGAAGTGAACCTTAACACCGGAGAGTCTTAACACTAAGTGTCCATTGCGTAACCTGCTATATGCGGGATACAACGTGAACTTGAGTAAACCCTGAATAACAAAGTAAGAAACTCAGAGAGAGCAGCGTGTCTTATTACTAGGTTGCTTCATACTCACCGCTGCAAGAGTGTTCCTTCTCTCTATACCCGCTCTCAGTGTCACACAGGCATATCTTGTCTTGGGTGGAGTGGACAAGGAGATGGGCTGGGGCAGTTCCAGTAATATTCGGAGTTCCGCAAATAAGACCATCGTTGCATTCATCGCTGTTAGAGCACGCGTGGTATAACGCTGTGGAAAAAATATTAAAATGTGTTAAGCAAGCTAATATCCACTCGGGGAATAAGTTATTTTAATTTCCTTCCCCGGCATTCAATTTCGTCAGTCAATGCCCCAAAAATTGGACGATACGTGGGGAACGGAATGTCTTAACACTACGTTACCCCTGTTATATACGGGATACAGATTGATGCAAAAAAAACCCACTTAAATTTATAATAAAACAAATTTTCCATATAAAACCTTTCTAATTTTCAGAAAAAAAAACAATAAATTGAACCAGCTTTTGTAATTATTAATTATGTCCAGTTATTTCTCCTTCGTGTTTTGATCGGAGCGATTAAGCTTCGAAAAATATATGCTTAGTAGAAAAACGTTTTAATTATCGTTTCCATATTACAATCTTTATGCTTTGTGAGTGAAAGTAAATGAGAGGGTAGAGGGTTCATTAAAAGAGATTCCGGCTTCACTCCTGTCCTCTCTTAGTAATATAATAATGTTTGTTAGGACCAATGTTTCATTTTTACGAAAAAACTAGTGAACGAATTTAGATGAAACTACAGTAATATAGCTTAGGTATACAGTAACTTTTATATATATATATATATATATATTAAAAGTAGTTCCTAATATTATCGCGTTCAACCAAACAAACTATTCAGCTTTATAATAATAGTATAGATATGCTAGAAAGTGACCTTATTAAGCGCCGTGTTTAAACGTAATTAAAGGTAGGTAGTAAATGAGTGTTCAAACGTCACGCAATTTGTTCCGAGGACAGTGGGAGGGGGTTGAAATTTCTGGCTTAGTTATTGTCTTCATGGTTTACTCGCTTTTTTATCACCGTGCCGCAGTGGGGTTGGGTGGGGGTTCTGTGGAACGACGCGGCGTTGAGCTACGTCACTCAACACGTAATATCTCCAGTTCACGTAATAGAGTTGTTTTTCTATGTCTATATGTAGTTCTCGAAACGTGGGGCTCGAAACGTTTACTTTTTTTGTCAGTGGGTAGCGTTCTTAATGAGTTTGTTTTCCAATTAAATCAAATCAGCTTCAAGCTGTATCCCGCACACAGCAGGGTAGGAAGAGGGAACCTTGTGTTAAATCACTGCGTTTCCCACTTTCTTGAGGCATTGCGTATTGAATGGCGGCACTCAACGTCCTGGTTTGCCTCTACACCAAAGCGAAGAAATTGAGATATAAATTGAAATAAATATTTCATTGAGGAAATGCAATGTTTATTTCAATTTATATTTCCATTTCCAGAATGGGGATCGAACGCACTTTGTGCTCCTGCGCCACGACTGGCCTTCCCAATCGGTATAATTTATTTTCTTTTCCTTGCCCTGGAGAGAAAGAACGCGGTGTTGAGTTACATAACTCAACACGTAATATCTGTCATTTTGGCGGAAAGTGTAGAACAACTGTCTTGACACTAGTAGCCCAAGATCCCAAGGCCGCCAGACCCACGTCATTTTAGCAAAGCTGAAATTTTGAGGACTGTTAGTCTAGTTAAAAATTGTTGTCTGATAGTTAAAAACTGTCTTAACCACATATTAGACTAACATACAGTTGAGAATGCATACTGATGCATACTCACTAACTTGTAAGTGGGGCCCTTTCAGAGGTAGCGCTAACTAAAGGTACACGTGCACCTACGTTAAAGTAGAAACGCTCGTATTTAAATATGTTTTTGAGAATAATGTAAGAAATATATATTTATTATTCCCAGATCCTTTACGGGGGCCTTAACTCCTGTCAGACGTCCAAACGATTGTTCAAAATTGGGGTAAAATACATTATACTAGCAAGCTTTGAATCCAGATATATTATTTAAGGACTATTTCAATACCCGCTATAAGCACTCAGGCCAATCTGATGGCTCAATCATCCTCCCAGACAGAGATATACCTTCTTAAACATTTTTAAAGTGTTATTTCACACTTAGGAAAGAAAAATATTTATTTTTTTAAATAAGTTTTCTAAATAAGTAGAGATACATTTATTTGGTATTTCAAGGTAGTAAAAATGCATATAGCCTAAGCTATATATTACACTAGTAATACTTAAAATTTCAGTTTTGCTAAAATGACGTAGGCCTGAGAGACCTGGGATCTCAGTTTATAGGTTTTCTATGTTTACTACTCCGTGGTTCTCACTTCGGATAAAGTTCAGATTTTTTATTTAGTGATACCATGTTTTATTTTTTATTAGTGACGTCACACGTAATATTTTTTTTATTAGCTTCACGTTTTATCCCGCACAAAGGAGGGTAGGTATAGGGAAACTGGTGACCTAGTGTTAAGATACTTCCAATTAAGACTCTTTTTTTTTTGTCACTATCCCCCGAATTCTCACTTTGCCTCGTTACTAGAGAAAAGAAATGAAAATATTAAATTTCCTCGAGTATTCGTTACGTCGATACAAAAATTAATAAAAAGGCAAGAGTTTTCTAAGTGTCGTATTTCTGGTACAGCCAGTTCTCTACGCTGTAATCCACATATAGCAGAGTAGGCAACATCGTGTTAAGACACGCCATTCCCCAATCTCCACAAAATTTTCGAAAATTTGTGTGTAAGGTCGCGGAACAGATGTGAAGGGCGAGGGAATGAAAATACATAATCTCTCTGAGTGGGAATCGAACTCGTTATGTCTATAGCTATACGCTATGCCATTGTGCCTTATGGCATGAAATTTAAAGACAAAAAAGTGTTTATTGATTATTGGAGATTGTATGCACTCCTACAAGGTGAAGCACGGCGTTAGGTTCCACAACGGAGTCTCTTAACACTAGGTTCCCTCTGCCTACCGTAGCGTGTTTCAAATTTCTTTATTAAACTATAATTTTGAACGAAATAGTTAACCGAAAGCGTGCCAAAAGATTGATCGTCCGATTACAATATTAGATTAGGCTGTACACGGTGTGGTGACCTTTTCAGATATTCGTTTTAGTGGTAAAAGAAGTATAAGTAAGGGAGGTCGATGTTAATTATTGCTTTCTGGTTTCTGTTATTTTTTTTAAGTTTACAATGAAATATCATTCCTATTCAATTTATGTAACTTAATATAATTTTTCTCAATAAACGGTAATATCCAACACAATTTTTTTTTCAATTCAATTCAATTTTCAAATTTTCAAAAAATACTTTTTTTATTCCAAAAAAAAACCAGGCCCCTGAGATTATCACGTTCAACCAATCATACTTAATAGCTTACAAGTAATATAAATATAGATTGCTTAACTTTTTAGCTTTTTAGCTTATACATTTTTTCCCCTTACTTAGGGGACCTAGTTTTATGACACTCCATTCCCCACGCACTATTTTATAAATATATTTTTTAACTTCACACTGTATCCCGCCCACAACAGGATAGGCAGTGGGAATGTAGGAATCTAGTGTTGAGACACTTCGTGTTCCATTTAGACACTTCTTTTCCCCACTATACACCGAATTCTTGAAGCATTGCATGTTTAGTAGCGGAACTCAACGCCGTGCCACGTCTCGTTACCACAGTGAAGAAATGTTCTCGTATACGTTTTCTAAATAAGTACTTTTCTTTCCTAAGTGTGGAATAACACTTTAAA
>DWAO01000710.1:0-23056 GCA_018230605.1 Heliconius congener | reverse complement strand
GAAATGGAAATATAAATTTAAGTAAATATTTCATCTCCTCGAGTGGGGATCGAAGGCACAACCAGTCGGTTTTGCAGTCACACAATGTGCCCCTGCGCCACGAATGACCTCACTAGTACTTTATATTTATATGAAATACACTAGACATGCCTACTTAAAATTAGATAGATTAAAGATTGAGGCTATTGTGACGCAGGGACACACGTTTTGTTTGACACAACAACAACAAGTTTAAATTAGGGCTTAATTTCCACTCGGAGAAGTGAATTACTATTTATTAATATTTTCATTTTACGCGGCGTTGAGTTCCGTTACTCAACACGCAATGCCTCAAAAATTCTCGGAACGGAGTTTCTTAACGCTAGGTTGCCTCTGCCTACCTACTTTCAAAATAAACCTATTAAGAAAATTATAGATATAAAATAACTAGCGCATACTAGGCTACGATTACGGGCGTCGTTATATTTGTATGGTAGTTGAGTATTTGAGATTGGCTTACTACGTTCACTACACTTAATACAGAATACGTGAATTAAATTCATAAATATAAATAATAATAATAACCCAATTTATTAAAATTATAAGATATAGATTATTCGCTTGTATAATTGATTAAAAAAGTATTCTTCGTGTGGTCTATCATTAAGAATAGACAGCCGTGTCTCGCGAATAGGAAGGTAGCTACGGCCCCCGCGCGCTGTACAGTACGGTCAACTAGTCGTGGCCACCTTGAAGTTAATTGCAGATGGTTGCGCAGCTTTGGTTTTAGGTTTTTTGTTACTTTTGATTATATTTTTCACGCGTGAACAATACACAAAAGTTCAGAAAATGTAACTTCAGGCAGTCACGACTTGTTGACCGTAATTTTCAAGACATTGCATGTCAAGAAGTGTTGCTTAACATCGCGTGTTTCGTTGTTACCAAAGAGACAGCGAGGAAATAGAAATAATTTATTCCTCCGAACCTACAACCGTTGTCTTTTCTTAATCCGCTCATTTATTGTATCAAATTAATTAACTTGTTCTTGATTTTTGTATAGAAATTGAAGCAAGCAAAATTTAAATACGGAGTACGGAGAATAATTGTAAATTATTCTCTGTGAATCACTAGAAGTAGAACCTTATAAAAAAATAATAAAAAGCAGTAATGAATGAGTCACTTATCTATGTTCTCTCTAGTCTATGTTTTAAATGTAAATTATTGTATTACACTTTTATATTATAATAAGTCTTAAACTGCTAGCGGAAGTCCCCTCCGGAACCCTTATGGGTTATTTTATTCGATACAGCATTTTAGGCCGAGTAGGGTGACAAACGCACGTACTGAATAATTAAATACATAAACATTATGTATATATAAGATATACCTAAAATGATTTTGCAAACCTGGGACCTGTTCAACAATAAAATAATCATAAATAAGGCTTAACTTCATTAATGTTATTGCAAAGGCTAAAAAGAACCGGAATTGTTGCTTTTTTGAGTGTGAGTTAATAACAATTTATACGTTGAAATATTATTTAAACTGTAAATATAAACGTAACACAGAAGCCGCAGATTGCTCGTAATGTATTGTATTTTATAGACTTGGCCTGCGGTATGTAAAATTTGCCTCTAATAATAATAATCTTACGTGACTAACGTGGACAATACCTCTCTATTTTATAAAGTATTAAAGAGTATTATTTCATTTCAATTTGTAGGTATCATTTTATAAATAAGACAAAATAAAGCCTTTTTGCGTTCGGATAAATATAACTTTAGTTTTAAGGTAGACGAATAGGGCAAACCATCACGAGACCATCACTGTTATCACGCGGTGGCTTTGATTGTTTCGTCGTGCCCTGTCCCAGTGACAGTATGACGAATGGTCCGATCCAACCTCCAGATAACAGCCGAATCTTGTCCACCATTACTCGCTCTGCATCTTGTCACCGTCAAGAATAAATAAATTCAAATGATCGATCGGTGGACCCCCGTTTTGGAACCCTTTAAAAGTTTGGTTATCTCGATTTCGATTTAAGTGTAGACTGGTCTGTACCTGCTACGAGGCAAGTGAGTGTGTATCATAATTTTATTCAAATGAGAACCCTAACGTGCGAAGTGATATTATAAGTTAGTTCTCGATATCTTTCTTGTACGCCACATATTTAACGATATAAAAAGAATTTATATTGCGTTTTAAAATTTAGCTGTATAATCCTGTGTAGCGATTTTATGATTTTATATTAGGTTTGTTCTGTGTGTGTGTATATCTAAATTTTATAAAAAATGACAATGACACAATAATACCTTTAGGATACAAATGAGGATGGTTTATGTACGTAATTTGTAATATACCTACTTACATAAAAACTTGTCATGAAAGTATTCTCAAGCATTCGTCATAAAAATATAAAGTAAATGTCTATATATATATATATATATATATATATATATAAAAAATAAATAATTTTATAGTGTATTTTGAACTATTTATCACTTGTGGTTACCGTTCAGTGCAACGATCGCAGCTAAAAATAGATATGCTCATATTACGGTTATTATCGTCAACTACTTTATAATGTGCTATAATAAGCAATCAGTGAAAATATTTATCGCATCTTATCTTGCATCTTGCGAGTGTAATTTTGCAATATTTTTTATTGCAACTAAAATTACAAACACAACGTTAACAAAATTATCTAAAAAAACAGTTTCTTAAAAGTTATTACTTATGAACTGTCGCTGCTGTTGACTTGTGTTTTTTTTATTGTGAGCGAGTTTAGTAAAGAACCCAAATATTCAACCCCACCGTAATCGCAACTAGGTCGAGAGATATAGTAGTCTAAAGACTAATCAGTTCAAATTGTCTTATTAATATTGGGAGAAGAGATTAGCTTCACGCTGTATCCCTCACACAGCAGGGTAGGCGGAGGGGTAGACCTAGTGTTAAGACACTCCGTTCCCAATTTCTGCTGACTCTGGAGGCATTGCGTGTTGAGTGGCAGAACTCAACGCCGCGCTTTGGGTCGACACCAGAGTGAAGAAATGAAAATATAAATTTAAATAAGAGATGACTTGATAATTGAAAGAGACAAGAAATAGAGAAAGAACGCTGCCTAGATGAACGAATCAGCTGTGAATAATAAATATATAGGTGTGTAAAGGAGTGGTTACGTAAAGATATAATTTTTATTTTGTTTTAAATTTCACTAAGAACTATGTATTGGAATGCATTTGTATTACAGGCTAAGGGTCACATTCAAATAAATATGAAAATTGATCTAATGTGTTGGGAATTCATCTGTCATTTACTTAGTATGTACAAGTGCAAATATTTAATATGTTAAACATGATTTGAACAGATTAAGTGGTTAAATGTATTTACAATTAGCACAGCCAACGAGGAATATTAATAAGCGTCTGCCTTTAATGTGTAAATATGTAGAAATGTTAAGAATGCGATGTTCGAAGTAGCATAAAACTAAATACATATATATATATATATATATATATATATATATACAAATATATAGTATAGGTACTGTTGCTGTACTTGCGACAGTTATATATGTATGGAACATTTTTTTGCTCATTATTTGGCTTAAATTTTTGATGTTTTTTTTAAAAGAGTTGCTTAGAACTTTTTTTTATTGTAATATTTTTGTCTTAAAATTCTTTTATACCTAGATTGCATCATTACTACAAAATACATCCTAGTGCAGAAACAAACCCAATTTAAGTTCTTATGGGTATTCTTATTTTAATTCATTTCACAAATGAAATGATCTAAATCGGTAGAGGTGCGTGTGAACGCCTTCATATATCATCGAAGATTGGCGTTACATTCACTATCAGTTTTAATAATAGACGTAATTAGGTATATAAATGATTGTACTTATTTGTTTGCTACGAATTGGTGTCATTCGCATTTGCATATACATGTGTATAGGAAAATATTATCAGTTTTACATACTTTGGTCATTGTAATATTTAAGGATATAATAACATTATTATTTAGGGTTCCGTATCTCAAAAACGGAACCGTTATAGGCTCACTTTGTTGTCTGTCTTTCCATATGCCACGACCGTTTGTCACAAAATCTCTTGGAGGTATCAAGCTGAAATTAATATCAAATATTTAGGTCTACGGTCCTTTATAGCGTAAAAAAATTAAGTTTCTACATCAACACAATCAAAAGATACGAGCGTTTATTCATCTTTTTTACTTCATTTTGCATAAAATTTATCGCGTAATCATATTTTAAAGTGCTTTAAGCTTTTAAACCGTTCCGCCACTCTGTTGAAACCCTGTGTGTGGTATACATTTCTCTTTGCCAATCTGTCTTGTGCTGCATGCCTGCATGAGGAGGTGCCGCTAGGACCCTTATATTATCGCGCAGTACTAAAGGTCATGCATTTTAAGTGTTTAAGATTTTCCACAGTTGGGCTTAGCTTATAAAGTAGCTAATGTTCTAACAGTTAGGCAACTGTTTATTCTTCGCACCGTTTTACGTAGACATGCTGAAGTCCCTACCAAGTGTAATCTAAACAAATGTTTTAATAGAAATATTTGCTCAATAGTCTCCCACAAAACAACTTTCGTCACCAGATAATGCAAGGTTATTAGTGCTGTGGTCTATAACGTTAACCAAACCGTTAAAAAATTATACTAGTATAAGAAACACGTCGTAAAGGATAAAATCACTGGAAATCTTTTGAAAATATAAATTATTGATCTTCTCGCAAATTCATAATAAAGTTACTCTTGTTTGACTCCCTCTTTTCTCCTTGCCCCCGTTTGCAAAAATCTCTTCTAATCTAACTATTACACATGCACACTTACATACGTAAACGCACACACGCATAACAACACATTTCTCTTATTTTTAATTTTTACTTATTTTTTCTGTTCACTTCAAGCCTTGTTCAGGTAATATTTCAGTGTCTCTGTTGTTATTTTTTTTAAAGAAATAAAGACTTTTATTATAATTTTTAAATCTACAGGGACCTATAGTTCCCGGTCTCGTAGACCTACAGTTGTGAATTTTGGCACTAAACGTGAAAATTTATAGGTACTTCATAATGGTAATTTCACGATTATTAATAACAAATCTAGCGTATAAAAATAAAAAATGTGTCTTTAGCAAAAATACTAAGTATACGTACATACATGAATACAAAGGTGAATAAGTATTTTGTAAAGTGATGGTGTGCATGTAGCGTGAAAACTCTCATGGATTCTTGGACGGTTACGTTGGTTGCTTTCGTGGCGTTTCAGAAATGTAGTCTAGAGTGTATCAGATGTTAAGTCAGGCTATCGAATGATGAGGGCATTCCTTCGCAATTGAACCGCACGCGCGACGAGGCGGCGGCGGCCGGCAGAAATGTGGTCGCTGGTACGAAACCCTACACCGCACCCGCCTGTCGCAAGGTCGCTACTGCACTGCGCGTGCGTCTGCGTGACCCACTGTTAAGGCTAACTTCGACCTGCCACATTTATGAGTTATTTTAAAATTAACACAAAACATATTTTCCTTTTACTATAGGTAACAGTAATTGTGTGTCAGAAGATTTGACATTTTATTTTTTTTATTATTTACGATGATATTATATTTAAACGTCGATTTGGTAGCACGTCCCTCACAAATGGAATCGATGTTTGATTAAATCTGATATTAAAATTCAGAAATATAAAAATTAAAAAAATTGTCATACTAGACATGAAAGCCTAGAGAAGGTTTTGACAAATAAATAAATCATCACCAAATAGTAAAATTTATTAATTTAACAAAATTTACATTTTAACGTTACCTAACATTTTAAGTAGGTCTTTTCAACTAAATTATTATTGCTAAAATATTATTATTATATTTTTATGACTTTACATTTACAACTGCCGTAATTCGCCACAGACTGGTACGTAAATTTATGTTAATAAGGTGTGTTGATATTGATCTGCCGGCCATAGTAGTTTGATTTTATTGCCAAATAAGAACACACCGCGCAGTTCACAAAATTTAGTATTTTCTGCCTATAGTCAAATTAAATTCTACTTACGTATAATTTCTTAACGTAAATGGCAATTAATAAATCGTATAATAAATAATTATCAGAAGATGATTGTTATAGATAATAGTAAGCTGAACTAGAACCTAAATCTCACATTCAAATAAGCATTGTGCCTTAAAGGTTTAAAAACTGTTTCATCTTATATTAATTTAAAATAAAATTTTGGCTTTAATAAAAGTTTAATTTAAATAAACAATAAAATATTTATTACAATGTAAAATAAATATATACTTGATACTTGAGTAGTAATTTATGAATTCTTTGTGTTCTGTTAATAAATACTCTAGGATCATTGCTTTATTGTCAGAAGCTGTAAGGACACCTGCACCTTATAATGCATTCGGATTGCATAAGATATGTTAATGTCATTGAAATAAAATTAAATGCTGCTTAATTTAATTATCGCACCCTACAGCGCGGCCGCACATCAGTCCAGTCCTCAACAGAATAAACTCGGATGAATCACTTTGTTTTGCACTTCGTTCTCGGAATCAATTAATAATTATAATATTTATCTCATCAATAAAATAATAATTAATAGCGTCAGTAGTCACATGAGACGTCGTATAAATTTCCTAATGTGAAACCTGGTGTAACGTGATACTGAGATTGAACAGGTTGCTGCTACACCTGTGAAGCTCACGTCAACTCTACTAATAGCCCGTTCAAATTAGAATTTTACATTTTCTAGAAACTTCCATAACAATAATTCATAACGTTATGACAAATTTTGTGATTTTTTTATAATTTTTACAAATACATAAATTGTGAAATAATTTTAATGTACGCATATATTTTAAAATATATAAGATTAATGAGAAAATATCAATATTTAATAGTTATATTATCTTTATTATTAATTATCTATGCACAAACTATTATATTAACAGCTTGCACAGCTTCATCATACTATGTCTTATTTGTGGTCCGCGCCTGCTCTACCAAATAAGGGCAGGTCGTTGCTCCGGGTTCTTTGTTTAAAAAACACATGTCTTTTTTATACGTGTACGGAAAACCAACTAAGGTTGAATAATTATTCAAAGGACTGCATTTGTATTTAAAGTATGTGAGGAATTGAAATCCTCGTCACACGTAAATTAGTTTACAAATAGGTACATAAGAGACAAAGACAAATCAAAGGCTATTTACAAATTCATGTTGACATATTTAAAATTAAACGTATACGCAGTATATAAACGTGTTTTGATAACGTTTACAAATTGAAAATGATATCGTGCTCCATAAGAAATAAATAATAATATAAGGTCCACATGAAACACGAAACTTAGAAAATAACGTTAAAAATGAATTTAATAAAGGTTGTAAATTATAATATTTATAGAAGGCAGAACATGTTATTGATTTATAAAATATATTACTTTGCAAATATATTCGTGATTATAATTACCGAGTAGAATATGGATACTGAACAGAGGTGCCCAGCGGACGAGAAGGTATCAAGTGTCGTGCCAGCACGGGGTCTGCCAGGTGTGTGTTCTGAACATTAATCGTCGATCCACCTTCTTATAGATCACAATCGAAACCAGTTACAGTATTTTAAGGTTGTAAATGACGCAAGTGCCGGTGTCGGTGGAGCTCGCTGCTTGCAGGTGGGTGCGTGTACGGTAACTCGAGATGAGAGACACACCGTCGCCGAGGACGTCCAGCACCTGGGCAGACTTGCTAATTACATGTTCACTATGTACATAATTAACGCTACCAGGTAATCTCAGGTTTCTATTTGAATATTAATCATATATTTTACGACTTTAGCTTTTATATGGTTGGCTGATATTATTGTTTATTTCAATTATTTTAGCGGCAAATCACAAAGACGATTTAATGTTTACGTCAACTAATAAATACTAAGAACAAGTCAACTGGAATAGGTTAAAAGGTTGCTTGATATTAGCAGATAAAATAAGAGTCCACTCGTCGCATGGATTGTAATAAAATGGCAACGATACAATAACATATGAATTGTTTTGTTCACACACGCCCTTGTAACCTACGATGACATATTTTATTTTATAATTGAAAATACAATATTTTGTAAGTATCAATTCGTTTTATTTTACCAATATACAGTAAGTATATATAACAAAATGTCATTCTAAACAATAAAAAAAAACACGATTTATAAGAAGAAATGCTATAATCGTTTACGTCATCATCGTCAGTCAGTAAGTCACTGGCGTTGAAGGCAGTATGTGCGATACGTAACGCGACACGGTCAGGCGGCGCGGCGTCGTTTCGCGGCGCCCTATAGTCTACCAACCGCCTATCATTATTCTCATCCAAATGTATTTATCGGTCGACCTTTCATCCTGATATTTCCATATAGCCATCCCGGAATATAGAAAACACTGTTATCACTACTACAAGTGCATACTGACTCGTACTAGGGGCTCTTTGCCCCAAAATAGTCATTATATTTGCTCTAATAATAAAATATCTGTAGTTTTTTTTTCATAAACTAAGCTAGAATTCGTATAGGCTTTTAGCGAATAAACACTATATTAAATAAATATTGTATTTTACATTTAAAGTACTCGGTGGGTACATAAAATAATTTATAAAACTTAACTATATAGAGCACCTTTCCCGTAAATAAAGAAATCTGTACAGTCCACGAGGCCTAAGCTGAGTTTTACATTGGTGTGAGTGTATTTTTGTGTTCGATTTATATAGGTAAAGAATGGAAAAATGTGTGTGTCCAAGCAGTAAAGGCAGAATCAGTTTTTTGGTCACAACGCTGTTCTTGGTGATATAAAACGAATATAGAACGATTTATTTTATTAACACAAGCGATACAACAGATGCGAGTGAAAATCATGAGGATTCAATGTAGAAAATAGAAGAATTGATATATTTTTTATGTTTAGACTTTTTCATTGATCCCTAATAATAAACATTATTTTTTACTTTCTCTTTGGCTCTACTTTTAGTGGTTACTCATCAAAATGTAAAAGCTCAGTATAAGCCTCACAAACTGTAGTTATATTTCTTGTGTTGTTGTTGTTGTTGTTTGTGTTCTATTCGTCATCAAAAATGCCCCTAATAAGAAGATGTCTCATCTATCTTCCTTGTACAGACAAGCAATCAGTTATAATTTTACTATATGTATAGATAATATTAGTTTTCAAGTCAATAAATTATAAAATTCTTTTTTTATTTAAAAGCTGGTGCTTCTCGTGTGGTACAATTTTTATTTGGTCCATGTCTGACAATGTTCTCCACGAGAAAACCACATACCGCTTAAATTTACATTGAGTATGTGCGCAACCGATTTCAATGATTCTGTTTTTATTGGAGAGGATATATACTCTATTATGGGATCCGGTTGAAGTTGTTTTTGTTTTTAATTATAATGTATGAAATTAAATAAAAATATAAGTATATAAAGATTTTTTCAAATGAAATATCAAATCGTTTTCAATTAGTCGGATTTTTTTCAGTTTACTTCGTGCCACATTTCATAACTTATAGGTCCACGGATTTCAAACGTTTCTTTCACGTGATCTCTAGATAAATGTCTTGACAGACGAATAGACAGACAACAGAGTCGTTCTATAAGAGTTCTGTTTTTCCTTTCGAGGTACCGAACTCTAACAACTATAAATCAGTGCAGTTAGAGAAAGTGCAGTATTGAGTTCCACTGCATAGTTTTTAATTTTTCGCTTTGTTCCGCATATAACAGGGAGAACCTAGATTTAAGACAGTATGTTCGGGTGTACCTACTTTAAGACACCATGTTCTTCACTTTTTTACCAAATTTAATGATTCAAATTCTCACTATTTATTTAACAGAGTGAGAAAATTGAAATTAAAAACAATCAGACGCAGTTCCACTGCGTCATGATGACCTCTGTATAATCATATCGCTAAATCAACGAAGAGTAAGTAGAGAGAACGGAGTGATGTGTGTCTTGGCTTTTCCTTTCTTTACCTAACACATCACATCATAAATATAATTGTTTTAATAATAATGTAATTATACCATTAAACGTTGGTATCACAAGTTTTTAATTTACACATCGCTATTTAGTCGTCCAATATGAGGCACTTTTCCAATTTATAATTAAATGCTCACACATTAAGAGAATTTTCCATGCGCAGCAATTATGGATATGCGCAGCATTTTGTATATGTTTAGATCCTGTACATACTGCCATGATATAAACACTTGTTTTTAGCTTTACGCTATATCCCGTGCACAGAGATACTCTAATGTTAAGGCATTCCCCATAGTGATAGTCCATTCCCCATTTCTCAGTACAATTTCTGTGTGAGAAATGAAAATATTAAATATTTCATTTCCTCGACTGGGAATCGAACTCACAACCTGTCGCGTTTACAGTCCAACGCTTGTGCCGCTGCGCCACGACTGGCCTCAACTTTATTTACAACAATTGCTCAAGATGCGTGTCTCGATATTAAATATCTGCCAAGGTAATCAATGCAATTTGTTGAAATACCAACCTGGCTGTGCCTTAAGAGGCTCGCAACATTATGGTAATGTCGGTTTGCAATACTGGCTGCGATGTTTGGTCGGCAGATTCGCGGAAGCACGGCGTCCGTGCGTCTGCCCGCGCGGCTGCACCTGCCTCCGCCGCAGGCTATTTATAAACCAGGCCGGACTTCTTATATAGATAATAAATATACTATTTGTTAGGTAAACGTGAGCTTTATAATTCACTTATATTTTACTTGAGATAGAGAAAAGTTTGTTGGGACATTTAAATAGATTTTAATCATGGTTTCGTTTCACGTACAGCTGCTACTCTTGAGATTCTGCTTTATATTTACTTTTTATGCTTTTATTTTAAATATATTTTAGTGGATTCATATTTAAGTGTTTTTCTAATGTAATTATGATATTATTTATAATAGAAAAACATCAACTGAATTGAAATATATTACTACTATATATTTTCCATTTAATAATATCACAACTGAATAATTTTTACGGATTAATAATGGAAGGAAACTATCTAAGAATGTATTCTGGTTCGCCTATGTCCTATCATAAATAACAAGTTTTTAAAATTTAAAGACTGCAGCTCCGTGGTAGCAGAATAAATATTATTTTTAACGATCAGTGCAGCCGTTATGTGCAGTGTTTGAGCGTTATGTTCGACATGTTTACGTAACCGTTTGGCTAGGAGTCGCTTACGCAGTGCTTGTAAACATGAATCGACTTCTTTGTTTGCTCTGTGCTCTCTGTTCGTGTGAAGGTTCATTATTTACACGCTAGACAACTTCTCTTTGCTATATTCACGTTTTTTTTTCACGGCTTCACGCTGTATCTCGAATGTTGCTGTATCAGCTGTGTAGGCAGAGGGAGCTTAGTGTTGAGACACTCTGCTTCCCACTTTACTCCAAATTCTGTGGGCATTGAGTGTTGAGTGTCAAAACTCAACACCACGCAAATATTGAATATATTTATTTTTAATTCGATTTTGACTAATCCTACAAATAGTGGAATTTCGAATGCATATGTAAATTGTATTTTTTTATATATCTGAAAAGTGGTACTAAAAAAATAATAAAAGAAATATAATTATGTTACCATACCACCATACCAAACCACTCTTTCGTTTATTTTTACTTTATTAAAATATTATTAACTCACATAAGTATATTGTATTATACTTATTTATATTGAACTCATACAGTTCTATATTGCATATATCTATTAGTATTTATTATCTATTAATAACTATCTCTTATAAAAAAAATATAAAAGCTTTGCAAAAATTCATATAATTAAGTCATAAAAATAAAAACGTAGATATATATTTAATTTAACATCTGTGTGTTTCGGTCGCACAAATTACAACGCAACCAGCGGTATACGCAACACAGTTTGTGCCAAAAGGGACACGTCCTCTGCGGAAGGTCGAGTATGCAAAACGAGAAACGATCAGCATTTAAAAGCTACACGTAAGGCAAGGTGAACTGTTAGACAAAGGCTCATCGCTAGTGGGCTAATTAGGCCTCACGTCCAGTGGAATGTGCCGCGGGCGTCGATGGTAATTGCGACGAACGCGCGCAGCCGCCGTCACGCTTTTGAGCTTTAGGGCTGCTCATTCAGGGAATTTATTTTTTATCTGTTTTTAATATTTATATACTTCAAATCTATAGTAATATATACAAATAATTTATCTATATATAGATTACTATTTTCTATTTCTGAGTGGTGTTTTATTATGGTATGTTCATGTTACAAAATTAGAAAAGAAACAGCCTTATCTATACATAAAATAGTAAAAGTTAGTTCTAAACGGTAACAACCCTAATACACTTACCACGTATGATCGTTGCAAACGTTTTTTCTCGACAATTCGTTCATATCCGGATTCTCTAAGTAATAAGTATTCCGACAAATTTATTTCTCAAAATTATTTTTGCTACTTTGCGCTTATGTAATTTTTTTTTCGACCATCGAACTTTTTGTTAATTAAATTAGATTTTGCCAACAAATATTTACATACCTATAGAAATGTAAATGCTTATGGCTAAATCAACCAGATTTTTTATAATTTTATATATGTATTTACTATTGCATATTTATTTCAGTGACAGTTTTCGGAATCATATAAACTTGTTTTATAATTATTGTATGTTATAAAAATGTTATTATTAGAAACGATAATAATGAAATCTTTTTATAAATATTTACTTTTACATATATTTAATATAATGTACCTTAATCATAAATATAATTATATATTATAAATAGTATCTTATAAAGTAGATCTAGACAAAAATTCATGTAATTAATTACTTTTGTTCACCTCAAAAATAGACAAACATAATATTCAAAACATATAATCAATTACAAAGTTCTAATAAGAAAGTAGTGCAGAAAAATAATTAAAAAAATATATATAACATATGAGAGTTCTCTATATTTATTTTGTTAATTGCTTCCAACGGTCACATCAAGAGTTTGTTTATAATAAATAGCACAACTTATCATTTTAATGCCGGCTCTCTGTTAATTCTGTGAATATTATTTACTTGAATCGACGCGCATCGGCCTTCGCTCGCCGAGAGCCAAGGGGCTTGCTGCCACTTTCACTCTACAAGAACTGTGCAAGTGTGCACCAACAACGCGACAAACGTGACAACGTGGATGTGGCATCGATGTAGCCTCCATATTATATCTACTGATTTTATAATTTTAATTTGAATATCTATGTGATTAGTTTTTGTTATGCTTATCAATTTAACTAAAAATATTATATGATAAGAGAAATAACGTTTTGCGTATCTTTGAATAAAAATATTTATTAGGTAGATTCCAACATAAGTAACGCATTTTCAATGAAAAACAATACAAAAACAAAGAACCCATTAATTATTTGTTATTCCTGTAAAACATTGTTTACTCATTCTAAATTCACCTCGTTTGCGTTAGATTATTTATTATGTAACAAGAGGAAAATAATGTGTTCATTTTATTGTTATAATGTATAAATGTAATAAGAAATAATTGAATATATTTATAGATACAAAATCCATGGTGGTAAGAAAAATGTAAATAAAACATATTGTTGAAAAGCACAAGGAGCAGAAGTGTACGACTGTAATCGTGATGGTTATGAGTTCGATTCCCAATTGGGATAATGAAATTTTTAATATTTTCGTTTCTTCGCTATGGTAGCGAGATAAAGCGCGGCGTTGAGTTCCGCCACTCAACATGCAACGCCTCGAGAAGGCAGAAAGTGAGGAACGGAAGCGTCTTAATGGAAACGCTATGTATTAACACTAGGCTCCTAGGTTACCGTGTTCCGTCCTGTCCCGTGTGTACCGTATGTACATACGGGATACAGTGTAAGGCGGAAAAAGAATCTTTAATAACTTTTCAAAAATAATACAACTTTTTAACTACCGGATACCGGAGTATGTAATTGCTTGTAGGTAAAAAAATATCTGTTATTTTAGCCGTTTCTTACATATTTAGTCATTGTAAAGTTATTTTTTAATAGTAAATGAATAAACCAGATTTTTTGAATGATTTTTTCTTCGTTCCCAACTTTCTGCCGAAGTCTTGAGGCTTTGTGTGTTCAGTGGCAGAACTCAACGCCACGCTTGCCTCGATACCAGAGCCCTCTCCTCGAGTGGGAATCAAACCCACAACCAGTTAGTTTTACAGTCATACTTTGTGCCTACTCTATATTATTTGACTTTGATAATTAAATATGTACTACATTTACAAATATTCAAATGAACTGTAAAATATTTAAACAAATTTCAAAAACAAAACAAATTTCAGTTTACATAAACAAACACAAAAATCCATAAATACGTTTTGTTAAATAAAGTAAGAAAATTAGTAAAGTCTCAACGTGTTACAGAGACGAGGCCTTGATCAATCATTAAACGATGGTGGCGGCTATTTTTCCTTTATTCTTGATCCGTACATCTATATACTACGAAAGCTGACTTAACTTTTCGAAATATGTAGTCATTCCCTCTAAATAGAAAACATCAAGGCGCCGCCGTTTGGTACTGAGAGGCGAAGGAATCCTTTCACCAATAAATATAAAAATAGATAAAAGCAACTAAAATCTTGAGGACCACTAGATTCTCACCACATAGGGATTAAGTTCTATGGTAATAAAAATATAAAATCAAGATATATTATAACCCAAAAAGAACGGAATATATGTAAATCTATGGATAGTGAATAATCCGTGATAGGACTAAAAAGTATTATTCACTTACATTTGTGACAAATATTTATGTATTATACATTCTGTACAGGAATTCACATTTTGATGTCAATGAAGTTGCTGCCAAAGAACGTTTTGTGTTTATAGCTTAACATAAAGTTTTGCTTTAAGCCATTATTTTATTGAAAAGTTTTAAATTTCCTCTTATAATTACAGAAGATTTTAATTATTAAATATACGACAATACAAATTTGTCGATAAAATCGCATCGCAATAGGCATAATATTTATATTTTCTTCTAATTTGTTTCTCTGTAGGTAGCTTTGTAGTTATTTCACTTAGATATAATTTCTCTACAGCAATACGGTGTTCCAATTCCAAAGTGATTTTAAAAAAGTTTTGAAGCCAACGTATCATCGCTTATCATTTTACTAATATATACGTACATAGACGGTGCGTGTGCGCATTTCAAAACCGGTGTTGCGCAATATAAGGTCGACGCCAAGGACGCGGGTTCGTTGCCAGAAATAAATTACTGTTTATGTCTGTCTAGTGTACAGTAGAGTATGTAGGCAGTAAACACGTACTAACCAAGCTTCATTCAAATATGTTCACAGTGCCATGTAATTTCTGGTAGAGGCGCGTTTTTGTTTTCGTCACACTCTATCTCGCACACAGCAGGGAGACAAAGGCAACCTAGTGTTAAGACACTCCGTTCCCCAATTTCTTTTTTTTTATTTGCTTAGTGGCGTAGCTCAACGTCACGCTTTGCCTCCACACCAGAGCGAGACGAAAACGAATATATTAAATATACAATTTCCTCAAGTGGGAATCGAACAAACAACCAGTCACGTTTGTGCAACAGAACGTTCAATAATGTTTTATTCATTAATTTTATACATAGATTCATCATAAAGTAACCAAACGAATGCAGTTGTACAGCTAAACGGTGTGGATCTCCGAAGATGTCTGTGGAGCGCGCATCCGACGAGCCGGCGGCCGGTTAGATATGTCACCACCGTTATACGGCCAGCGCACGTGACATGCCATAATCATAACACTACCATTTTTACTTCTTATCGCAGCCGGATGATATTATCTAGTCCAAGTTTCTAACTTTACGCTATATTATATTATTGTTTAATTGGAATTTCCCATTTATATGTACGTAATAAAATACTATTGAAATATATGTGTGTGCTATATTTTTTTTATGTTACCAAAAAATTTATAAATAAACAGTAGATGTCGATTTTATTAGGCCGTTTTTTAAATATTTGGTAATTGGTTTATCACTCAAGTAGTAATTAGAACTAATAAGTTGTATTGGATAAATAATAGATATGCCACAGCCATTTATAACTTAGATGTTTCGTTAAGTAATTTGAGTTTCGCGATTGAAATAGCCACGATTTTTAGGAATTTTCCGCTGTTAAATCTAACGTATTATCTTATGAGACGACGCCCTTACGGTGAAAGTAGATTGTTATTGAGGTGCGTACGGGAGAAGCACGTGGACCGTGAGCGTGGCACGCAATCACCGAAAAATGTTTACTAAAATTTTATTTTGGCCCCTTACGTTAAATACGTACAAACAATAAAGTAATATCTAATTTTATTGTATATGCTAGTTCAAGCATACTAAAACTAAATAAACATTTGGGGCCTCTATCAAATCTAAGTTAATATTTAAATAGGCAATGAATAAGCTTAGAGCTAACCTACATTTAATGAACACTTTAGGTATTAAAACTTATTATATACTTTAAGTTTTTTAAATATTTTTTCTTAGTTACATAAATAACAACCAGTCGTGGTGCAGGGGCACAAGTGTGACTGTGAATGTTACTGGTTGTGGGTTCGATTCCCATTCAAGGAAATTATATATTTATTTTAATCTATGTTACAATTTCTTCGCTCTGGTGTCAAGGCAAATCGCGGCGTTGGGCTCCATCACTTAACACGCAACGCCTCCAGAATTCTGCGGGAAATGGGGAAGTGTTCTTACACTATGTTCTCTTTGCATACCCTGCTGTGTGCGGAATACAGTGTGAAGCTGATTTGATTTGTTTTAATAATTAATAATACAATATCTTAGTATAAAATGTACATATGTGATAAATAAGATATCTTTAAATCTATTAATAATATACAATTTTAACAAGTTATAAGAAGGTGTGTCCTGCCGAGAGCTCACGGTCGTTTAGCGAATTTAACATATAATAATTATTATGCCATATACATATATTAAGTTTTAAAATAATGATTGATTTGGAACAAAAATAAATCTCACCTGTCTTAAGTTACGCAGGAGGAGACATGGTGATCTCATACTTAAATAAATATTTTTAATTAATAATAATAAAGTGATTCATAGTTTTAATGAAAAATAATCTAGCGTTTATATGTTTTGTGTATAAAATATTAATAATTAAAATATATATTTTCCTACGTCAAATTAGAAGAATACATTATTTAGTAACTAGATATACGTGTATGTGGGCTGTTTATTGCGCAGCTTTCCTTAAAGACGCAAAATTGTCTAGCGTATCACTATCGTATATTAACTATATGATAATTTACGAATCGTGATTGTAGAATATACAAGTTGTTTTATTTTCTATTGACTGTACACAGTTTCAGTTTACAAATAAATATTTAGGTAAAAGCAATAAAAGTAATGCAAGACAAAACAGGTTTAATTTGTGCATATTTCGTATTTGGTTTGGTGAAGAGACCCGAGTTCGATGGCCTCTTGTCGCCTCCCAGCCTCTCGTTTCATTGTATATATGAATGATACCTAATTATGCATTACACACTTTACCTTTTCAATCAATTAATATGACCATTAGATAGACGGGCACCTAGTTTTTGATATTTTACAAGATTTTATTTAATTATCTTCTTTCATCAAATACACAATCGACTTTAATAAGTACCATTAAAATATATTATTTATTACATTACCACTATAAATAAAAATGTTATTATTTATTTTTAAACATCAACAAATACCATTCAGTTTATGAAAATAATAAAATCAAATGACAAGTACAGGGTAAGTGATATAAATAAAAAAATATCCAAATGCACTGTAATAGCTGCAGAAGAAAACTTAACAATAATTAATATTTTTAATGAGTGTGCTCACTAATAACGAACAGAGAGATAAGAATTACCAACTCCGAATAAATCGTAGCTTTTTGTCTGAAGGGAATGCGAGTCTCAGAGTTTGGTCTGATCTGCACAGTCAGGTCAGGACCAACAGTGCGGGGGGCCGTACCTCGCCCTTTTGTTTTTATATTTGTGCAAGAATGCAAAACAATTATAACTCTCTCAGGGACAAGTCGGCGCGTTCCTCGAGATTCGAGTTTGCAACCTTATTCGATTTAAGTTGGATGTAAATACTTTTAATTGGTTTACACCGGGTAACAACAGTATAAATTCAATGATACCTTCGGTAATATTAGGAGTCGTTACAAGGAGACATAAGGCACGGAGGGTCGAACACTCACAGGCACCGGCCACGGCCAATCCATTTACGTTAATTACATCAAGATGGGGATAAATCGCCGTCCAGCCGTCCACCGCCGAGTTACGAGCGAGCCGACTATAAAATAAATTATACCCACTTCGTTCGCCTCCACTCTGTTTTTTTGTTAACATAACAAAAAACAAAAGCAATACTTCGAGAGGACGAAATACGATTCAAAGACAAAGCTTAAATTTATCTACTGATAATATAGACGTAGGACGGCGGGCGCGGCAGACGCGGAGTTACCGGGTGGCCGGCCAAATTATACAGGCGGGCATTCCTTCGCCCGGGCAAAAACATGATATATCGCCGCCTTGTGACGAAATATTTGAAATTTAGAGACCTGCCACACTTTAAATGGAATTTACTTTAAATATTGTCTTTAAAATTCTTAATCGACGACTTCATAAAAGTCTCGTGAGTCCTCTAGTAGTGTTATAATTAAGATTCATCGCGATATTCAGCTTTTGTCATTTTCTTAATTTGACGACTTCTTCTTCTTCTTCAAAATTTACTTAGCGTAGGGACGGTTAGGATGTTTATTGTGTTTCTGATTATAAAATTTAGTAGAGTGAATTTTGAGCTCTTTGAAATGATTAGGTTTAATAAAATTTCTAAGAGATTAATTCACTTATGAATATCAGTATTTACTCCATATTAAAGATCTCTACAATTTTACATCATTTGACTGCGAGACTTGATGTTTAATTACTTCAAATAATTGAATATAAAATACAATGTATATTTTATATCAATAACACTTATGTTAAGTACACAAGCTAGGTAGTTCAGTTTGTATATAAATATAAATGGTGATTCGTTAATTAAAAGAATATTTTGTCTACATTTTCAAGGTTATATTTCAGTAACGATGCTAGCATGAATGGCAGCCATTCATAATATGAGCTTCATAGTAAACGTTGTGACGACACAATGAAACTTAAGTTCTTTAATCTTTTCTTATTTATTTTTTATTATTAAACATTCATATTTTTGAGCTACACCTGCGAGTACCTATCCAGTACATTCGAGTCAGGCCATTGAAATTTAACTACACGACCCAGTAACAGAGAAAATAATTTTTTACTGATTAATCTTGTGTTATAAGATTACTTTAATTGATAAAATAAAAATGAATTTCATAGCAGTTATTAGTTAGTGTATAGTTATTGTTCTCTATATTAGTTTATTTAAACCTGATAGCTCTTTGACTGCCATTTTTTTTACATTTGGATATTGACCTTTTTTCTTATTTTGGTATAGATTTTAAGAAAATGTGGAGTGTTAAGTAATCATACATATTTAGTATTCATATCTTTTATTACATTGTCCTTTCAATAAAATAATAATTACACGAGTATATATACAAAGAGGTTATTTACAATTTTCGAGGCCACTACTATATGTACACTGGGTCCACGACTTATCACTAGGTCCGCACGAGGCATCGCGCCTTCGTCATCGGCATCCACAGCCCACTACCATCATGTCCTGATAGTTTTTAAGCACCACATTGTTCACTTCGTCCATATATAACATAGATATAGAGGAAAGTTGCGTAGGAACGCAGCACGCTTTAGGCACTGCCGCAGGGTTCACTGAATTGACCAGAGTCTGTACGATGGCATGGTTCGTGCCATTGAGATGATCTGCTAAAGGAAACGGGCAGTCGCCTTGGCAGTAGTAAGCGTCGTATCCCTGTGGGGCTACGATCCAGTCACTCCAGCCCACGTCGGCGAAGTCGACAAACAGTGGTCTACGTTGGCAAATCTCGCGGGCCTCCTTGCGCCTATGGTGTGCGCGGTGCCCTCTTCGTTGCGCGGCGCGCTTGTTGCGCGTGAGCAGTGTCTCGCCACGCTCTCTGGCAACCCTCGCTCGTTCGTCTTCTGTATATAACATAAGCAGAGGTTGGAACGTCCGCCATTCTTCTTCTGCTTCTGTCGCCCTTCTTCTTACACGCACATGTGGAAACTTAGCGTTGCTTCCCGCTCCCTCTTCAATAACTCGAACTAAAAGTCCATGATTTTGCTTTGGCTCCTTGAGCCATCTTCTTGTGGCGTCCAGAGCATCCACGGTTACAATACCTTCGCCTGGTTGAAGTGGTAACGAGTCAATAAGCCTCAAAATTGGTTCACTTTGACCTTTACGACCGGGTCTTACAACGTCATAGAGCATTAACCTTTGTTTTCCAGTAGTTCCCAAAGCCCTCTGGAAAGTGAGATCCGCACCCTTCGCGATTTCGTCAGACGGTACGGCACTTATATTGAAGTATAGGCGGAAGCGATGCTCACCGGGAAAGCGTCCATCGAGTTCGGTGGGAATATGGTAGAAAGAGCGCGCCGTGTTAGCGGCCGCGGCGGGAAAAGCTTTTCGCTCGTCGTAGAGCAAACGCATAGCGCGAGGCACGGGCGGCGGCGGGCGATGGCGCGGCGGCGGCCGGCGCGGCATGCCCAGCAGCGCCAGCAGCTGCTTCTCGGCGGCGGCGCGCGTCTCCTCGTCCAACCCTGTGGCTGCGCAAAGCGCCACCAACGCGCACACCACCGCGCACGCGCACGCCCCACGCATAATTCTCCTCGGCCCACCTGCACAAAGAGAAAAAAAAAATATTACCAGAATTCATTTCTAATATCTAATATCTTAATCTTAAAGATGAATGACATTTAATGACTAATCTATGGTTATTCGTCAACAGTCGCTACTAAACAAAGGTCAGTATTGTTCGGGAGCGGTAGTCGGTTTATCTTGTTTCTCATTATTCCTAATAAATACAACATCACAATGTAATTTCCGCTGCGAGATCATTCTACGTTTCGTTCTAAGTAATTATAAATAACTTAATTTTATTACTGCGTAAAAGTTCTTAAAGTTTTTTATTAAAATGAATTTAAAAAAGCGTATACATATGTATTAGGAATTCTAATGACAATTGATAAAAATAAAATGATGACAACCTGGTGTATTACATCATGTAACAATGTGTTTTCCTTGCTTAGCTTATAGCTAACCATATAAGGCAATTTAACTACACAATGACAACAAATCCTTATATGATAAGAACTGGAATTGAATAAAAAGGAACGATATTTAGGTGACATAAGGCCTACATTAACTAATAAAATAGGGTAAAATAGTTTTACTTAAATTAAATATAACAACAAAAGCTTATCATAATCGTCATCAAATATTATCTCATTATCAACCAAATTATAAATAATCATACAGCATACACGTTGGTATAAAAATTTTAGCTTGTAGGTAATCTGTTATACTATAAAAATCTTTCTTTTTCAATTAGGGTTATATCAGTAACCATGTAATGGTGTGCATATAATTTATGTAAGACGATAATTGCTTAATATGCTATAAACGTACTTGTTTTATTTGTGTGATTTGTACGACGAGAAACGTAAGTTATAACCTCAATAAAACGGATGATAAATAGGTAAGTATTCGACATAAACTTTGATACCTACAGCTTCTGCATAATTTGTTTATTTACCAACAAGTCGTCTTGTTTGTGACACTATAATACCTACCAGCTACCTACTACTGGTTTCATAAATGTAACTAGCTACAATATGTTAAACAATGTTTATGTTCATTTATTATTAATATAATTTTATTCTGAAATAATAATATTATTAAAAGAAAAAAGGAACATTGTTTCAGCCTTTTCAATTTCAAAGGAGACTAATTCTAATGTAACTAAATACATGAACGTTGTTCGCTTTTCACGTTTTATAGCTCGTCGTGACCACTTCTAAGTAGGTGCATATGATATTCATAGAAAATGTGATATTTGAATTAATTTGAACATTTATATTCATAATAATGATGCTAAGAAAATGCAAATGATATTCGTTGTTATTACGTATGCAAGAGACTTTGCTTTGTAAAATCAGCTGGTTCATATTTATAATATTATTTTAACTAAAAAATCTATATTATCATGATATGTCGTCGTACTTTTTTTTCTTCATAAGCAGAACTTGTAAAGCATTCATTATGTAATTATTGTTTTGTAAATTAATATAAAAAAAATCTCAGTCAACTGACTCATAAGAAAAAGCTTTTGGATACATTACAAAATTTTACTTTAAGCTGTTCAATAATTGTCTTGAGTAAAAGACTTCAACGAGATATCGACATACAATTAATGTCTTTTCAGATTTCATAATTTCTAGTAAATTCACATGAATATGGGGAAATTACTAGGAATTAAAGTTTATTACTAGAAATGAAATGTTACTGTCAATAGAATAAATAAAAAAGTGAAATGTTTACAACAAAATCTAATTATAATGATATTGTAAAGATGGTATCGAACATGTATTTGTTTTTATAGTGTTTTGATCGCTCTAGCGCGGTCGACCGGATCACGGCGTACGTATTTCGAAAATAATGCGGTCAAACCAGCCGCAGGCGCACGCCCGCTCGGCTCTCTCACTCACCCGAAATTTTAACGCATCCAACGTCGATATTTATACAAAATCCGCAATCCGAGATATCTCCGCTCGAGCAGAAAGCGCGTACAGTCAACGCTTCGGGAATAAATGGAACCGCACTCGATCACGACCGAACCGTTGGCACATGACGACGGAGCGCGCGGGGAACATCACTGGCGCGTGGTGGCGCGCGGGAGCTGCGGCGCGCGCGACGTGCGTGTGCGGGCGGAGCGTGTGCGCGCATAACGTGCGAGCGACGCCGGGCTCGCGGCGGGAATGAGAGGCCGCTCCAGACGCAGCGGCGTCGGCAGGCCGGCCCTGCCGCGCCCCGCCCCGCCA
>DWAO01000709.1:0-23086 GCA_018230605.1 Heliconius congener | reverse complement strand
ATATATATATATACATATATATATATATATATATATATATATATATATATATATAGGCTTCCAACGTAATATTTAACAAAATTTTACAACAAAAAGATTTTTTAAATTTCTCTTTTAAGCAAACAAAGCTTTAAGATCTATGTTTCATGAAACAAAAGCTTTTTTATTATAATTGTAAACTCAGTACAGAAGCGTGCTGACCAAAATGGACTGGAAATGTTCATAATGTCTACAATCAACAAAAACAGCATTAATAATCAATCAAACAAATCAAGTCTTTAACTTATATTAAAATTTTGACTAATCCTATAATATACAACTGAAGATGGATTCCATGAAAAATCCTTTTAAGCCCACGCATAAAATACACACGACTTGTTGAAGTTATTTTCGTATTCTCTTCCTACGTAAACGTTCATTAATGCTAGTAACTTAAAGCGTTAAGTTAATGTTGCAATTTCCATACATAAAGCCTCGACTCTGTTTTTATTAAAGCACTTCACCATTCAACATTTGCGATCTTGGGATTTATAAAAAATATTTCAGCTCAGGTTTATGTACGGCGTTGACTCGTAATCCTTCGAATTCGATAAATTTATTGAAAATCGGGGCTAAAGCGGTTATTTTCGTGCATAATATGTGAAGAAATACCGTCGTTATATATCAGCGTTGCATTATGGCTAAAATTCAGTGTAATTTTTAGAGTTTACTTCTAAGGTACGTATGTATTCTAAAACATAAGCAGGAACTAAATTATTTTTATCAGCTTAGTTATAAATATATATTCAATATCATACAAGTAAAATTTATGTGTATGTTAATATCATAGGATTTTGCAATCATATTCAAAATAAAGTTGTTATTTTAAATAGCAACTAAGCAAAAACACAAGGTAATCTACTACTTCATTACAACAAGTGTAAAAATATGTATATATATGGAGGTAATGAAGTCAGTCGTGGCGCAGTGGCGTGTGACTGTAAACTTGACAGGTTCTTCGTTCGATTCCTACTCGAGAAAATGAAATATTTAATATTTTCATTTCTTCACTCCGGTGTTGAGGTAAAAGGCGGCGTGGAGTTTCGCCACTCAACTCGCATTGCTTCCAGAAGACGGCGGAAAATGGAGAACAGAGTATCTTAACACTATGACTACCCTGCTTTATGGGGGGTGTAGCGTTAAGTTGAAACAAAAAGAAGTTAATTATTATTTAAAAATTATAATGTATGCCAAGATAAAAAGCAACAATTGTATTTATACCATCAGTAGGTATATGATATTTCCTATTTGTCATCCAAATGAACATGGAACGATTAAAACCGACCTAGATAAAAAATGGAGTTTACGCGGTTAATCAATTTATGGTATAATTTTATAAATTAAAACTCTTTTCAAATCTCGTTAAAAAAAAAGATTTCTAAACATTAAAAATCAAAAATCTTTGGGAAAGAAATGACAACGGGCCATCCAAGGTAATTAATGGAAGACCGTATGGAAGACCATATGAGTAGGTATAAACAAGATAGCTGTGAGTTCGATTCCTACTGATATGAATTATTTTTATTTTTACGTTTCACTACGACAAAATAGTGCATCGTGCGAAGTGTTGCATTGAGTTTGAAATTCAACGAGCCATATCTCAACTGGAGTGACAGAGTTTCTTGCCTACCAATTTCCACGTTTTTTTAAATATAATTTGACCTAGTAAGAATATATAATTAATTTATAAGAGTTATAAAATATAAACTATTTCTGTATATTGAGGCTAGTCGTGGCGCAGTGGCACAAAGTGTGACTGTAACGCGACAGGTTACAGGTTCGATTTTCACTATAGGAAATGAAATATTTAATATTTTCATTTCTCCACTCTGGTTCCGACACCATTCGACGAATTCGACGGACAATGGTGAACGGAGTATCTTAACACTAGGTTCCCTGCCTACCCTGTTGTGTACGAGATACAGCGTGAAGCTGATTTAAACTAATAACTATTTCTAGAACGAATGAAAAACTATTTCTGTATTCAGAGTCTGAGAGACTTTGTGTAATTCAATATCATTTTTATATCGTATCGAGTCTGTAGCCAGAGTCGATACGATATAAGAATAATATTGAATTATACAAAGGCAACGCACCTATTGAGTATTAAATACAAATGCATTAAAGAGTTTTATATTATGATAAGTTGATCATTATAATAATTACGTTTCCGTAATTAAATACAAAAATCGACTATTTATTTGCTTATCGTTTAAGTGTTAAATGAATTAATAGTTACATTGACCGGCGCTTAAACCAATTTATCGCCGTTTTATATTTTTATCGTTGTTTTTATAGTTTTTTTTTCTCTTCCTACAACTGCATGTAAATTTATTACTGGAAATTTTTTACTGTTAAAAAATATATGTATTACTAAGTTTCTTTTTGAGAAAAAAAAATAAGATTCATATTATTTGACATTTTTTCAGTAGGTATTTACTGTCAACTGTGTTGCGCATTACAAACATTTTTAAGATAAATTTTGCTCTATTCTCTCAATTATAATAAAAAAATCTTCTTTGTTTGCTGTTTATATATTTCGATGAACAATAAGGAAACATATTTATATTCTTAATTAGCTAATATAACAACGAAAATATTATTAAAGTGTTACGTTCACTATCGTATGCTTTCATTATTTACGAGAGCTTACAAAGTAAAAAAAAGCATAAAATACAATTAATATAAACATAATAAATTCTATCTATAATAATAAATTCTATCAATTTACTTACCCTGAATATATTAAAATTGCATTTAATTATTTTGATAATGCAACATAGTTGCGGACAAATGTAGTTTTTAATTGAGTGCGATAACAATTAGCTGCAAGTGCTACGTTGTTTTTATTTGTATATGATAATAAAATCAATTTAATATAAAACCAATTGCAATGCAAAGTTCAACAGTTAAACGCAGTTCACTAAACTAAAATGAACCCATTGTTTTATAATCATTATTTTATCTACTTATTACGTGTGTTTATTACTTTATTATGAAACATTTACATATCGACAACCTAACACGAGTGGAATTTGTTCCATTCGTTTTATAAAATAAAAAAACGGACAAGCGCGAGTCGTGTTACACACTGAGGATTCTGTACAAAAATATCTGTAATATGGTCTGGAGATTTTTCTGACATTCCACCTTAGCTAAGCTAGAGCTTTTTTATCTGATACCTCACTTGAACTTTAATATCAAATTTTGCTCCCATTTCTTGATTTTTTTTTAATTAATCACAGTTATGTACTTTTCAGATTTTTTCCTGAACTAGTACTACCTGTAGGTGGCCGGAAGTACCCTATTAATTTTGGTTCCCTTTGTAGTATCGAAATACGCAATATTTGCGATATAAGTGGACATATATATTTTTTTGTAAATGTAGAAATACTGTAATAGTATATGTTTTGAATTTCTACTCGTATATCTCCAAGCGTTTCTGAGATAAAGGCTCTAGACAAACAGACACACGGACGGAGAACAAAGTAATCTTGTAAGGGTTCTTTTTTCCTTAAAAGTTACGGAACACAAAAAAAATCAAATCAGCTTCACGCTGTATCCTACACATAGGATAGGTAGGCAGGCAGAGGAAACCTAGTGTTAAGACACTCCGTTCCCTGCGGATTCGTATAAATTTAAATAAATACTTCATTTCCTCCAATAGGGATCGAACCCACAACCAGTCGCGTTTACAGTCACACTTTGTGCCCATGCGCCACGAGTGGCCAATATGAAATGGTGACTATATATAAATTAAGGTATATTCTGCTGAAGGGACTACGGATATTTATAGATAGATATTATAGAGTGCCTATATAGTTTTATATAACCAGCCAAATGCAAGTCAATTATCTAAAAAAACAGCAATATAATCGTATCTGTTGTATGGGAGAGCCCCCTTAAATATTTATTTTTTTCTTACTCACTCTCACTTATTTATCACACCTTATTAATAACTAGACGGACAGGTAGCGAAGTCTTAGTAATAATAGGGTTCCGTTTTACCCTTTAGGTACGGAACCCGAAAAGGGATAAAATAAAAAAAAATGTTTTATCTTAGATATTTATATTTTTTTTTATCTAATTCGGTTATCAATTTTAGCTAAGAACTTTATATAAAGGCTACTTAAAAATTCTGAGTCATTATCAAAATAATAAATCTGATGAAAACAAATTCATTTACGGCAACAAAGCCGTCAGCGTCCAGCTAACAAAGAAAGACGTTGTTTAATTATCTTTTATAATTTTTCTACTAAACGATTAGGAATAAATAAGAATTTTATATTTTCCTCCAGTTCTTTCAGTGGTCTGTAGTCCATTAGGGTGCACTTAGCAACCTCTTTACAATATACAGAGAGTAGAGTACACAGTTCTGAAATTTCTTACTTTATAGTTATTTTGCTTTTGCGACGTTGGTATAAAATCATTTGACTTGTTGTTTATCCACTTCCGTTACGCTCGGAATACTTTAAGAAAAATATTTATATTTTTAAAATATTTGAATTTATATAGTGTAGGGAAAATATGTTTGTTTTGGCGTTTGCAGACATTTCAAGAGATTAGAGTAACCGTTTCAGTTGTTATTATTAAATATTTATTGAATTAGGTTTTGCATTATCTATAGTTGTGTCACCGTAGTACAAAGGAGTGACTGTGAACGCGACTGTTGTGAGTTCGATTTCCACTCGGGCCGAATGAATTAATATTTATTATTATTTTAATTTCTTCGCATTGAGTGGCGGAACTTGAAGCACGGGATTGAGTTCTTTTTTGAGTTGATATTGTCATTCAATACGCAATGACTCAAAATTTCGGCGAAGAGTGGGGAACGGCGTGTTCTTCTTCCTAATTACTACTACCATTTGTCTCGTATATGCGGGACATGTAGCTGAAAAAAAAGTATCTATCATCTCATAATAAACGGTACGGTAACGGTACGATGGATAAAGTCAGCAGCATTGATAACAAACAATGAATGAGATAATATTGTAAAATATGTTAAAATTTTATAGGTTTGTTTATTCATTTCATTGCTGTTTATTTGGTTTTCTGTTAACTTGTTTATTCATTTTGTCGCTTACTCATTCACTGATTCACTCATTCATTCATTCACTCGTAACTAACTTTACTAAAGAATAACTATTACTGAAGTTATGTATCACTTTAATTTTTTTTATTATTGGTGATTTAGATATGTTAGTAAATTCTTAACCTAATAATTTATTGGTTTTTCGTAAACAATTAAAACGTTTTTGTACATCAATATAGACTAAGCTCTATGTTGACTAAAATTAATTTAAGCTTCAATAGTCTTTACTGGACTGTATTTACACCAACATTTGCTTTAAATGAAAACAACTATAAATAAATTATAATACCCATTCATATCACAAGGTGAAACTGGCTTTTGACATACATTTTGTCACGATGACATTAGATATGTGCGTTCTAAGTTCGTAGCTGTCTTTGTGTATCCGTCGGAAATAGTGCGACTGTCGCAGTGAACTATGGCACGCGAGATAACGTTATCGGACGCAGGAAATTCGGTCATTCCTGCAATATTTACAAATATATCTTATACGGTATCGTCGTAATTGGTAACTCTATAATATTTGTAACATTTTTAAAGTGTTATTCCATAGTTAGAAAATAAAAATACTTATAAAGGAAACATATTAAAAATTTAAATTCTGGATTTGAACCCGCGCCTCTTTGGAAACCGTCCAAGCGCTCTGACCAACTGACAAGGTGGGGGTTAATCCCGCTACATTCAAAATTTTTATAAGTTTTCTTAATATGTATATAACCCTTTAAGAATCATTTCATTTGTATAAATATTGATTATGGAATCAATGTTTGTTTGTTTATACAAATGGCATCATTTCAGTTTGATCAAGTGAAGCGTTATCGTAATGCCAGTTGGGGATATTACACGGAATACAAAATTATGATAAATCAAAATTTATTTAGAAACTACATAAATTGGGTATATATCAAAACTTATGCAGAAACTACATAAGGTGATCCTTTAATATCTGAACAAAAAATAAAACATTCTAAAAATTAACTAAATTTGTATTCGTCACTTCGTCGTCACGTCACGTCACGGCAAACTTATATCATTCGTACTTTCAATGACTAAGAATAAATAAATAAATCCGTAACTCTCTTACCGTCATCAATTAGACTGGGAGTTAAGCCAAGTTCCCTTAAATTTCCGGATTCGAGATACATTTTTCATGATTATAAATTATTATATACATATCTAGAATAAAGATAAGCTATTCGTACAAATAATTAACATCCAAAGCCATCACGTCCAAATATAAGCGTTTTATATTTCTCTTTTTCTGTGTATTAAAAGCGATATTAAAAAAATGTATAATAAAGAGGGAATCTAGCGTTAAGACTCTCCGTTCTCCATTTTCTACCGAATTCTGGAGGCATTGCGTGTTGAGTCGCGAAAATCTACGCCGCGCTTTGCCTCGACACCTGAGCGAAAAAATCAAAATATCAAATGATTCATTTCTACAGAGCTTCTGTGTATTAAAAACGAAATAAAAAAATTGTATAATAAAAGTAAAAAATTCGAATGAAATAATAAAATGCATATGATTACATACGCGCAATTCAAACTTATTTTTCATTTCTATGAATTATAAGCATCTCTCCAGGCTCGAGTATGTTAAAGGGCTCTATATAAAACTTTTCCAATATTATTTTCACGTGTGTCAACTTTTGAGATCATATCACGTCAACAAAAAGTAATACTAGCATGAGTTACACGAATTTGGTGTATTTCCTATAATTCCTTGGTTGAACCACGATTTACCTTTGTGTACTTACGCTATATCCCGCACACAGCAGAGTAGGCAGAGGGAATCTAGCGTAAAGACTCTCCGTTCTCCATTTTCTACCGAATTCTGGAGACATTGCGTGTTGAGTGGTGAAAATCAACGCCGCGCTTTGCCTCGACATCAGAGCGAAAAAATCAAAATATCAAATGTTTCATATCTACAGAGCTAAAACGTTGATTTAAATATTTTATTTCATTACAAAAATATTAACGAGACAGACTTTTTTTCGACAATTCTGTGAATCGTCCCAGTCACTGTTTTTTTAAATTTAATATACTTTGTGGATTTTTTGTTCCTTGTCGAACCTGAGAACTTAGTTTTAAGATATTTACTTGCCTTGTCTGTCCTGGGTAAAATGTCTTACTTTTCCACACATTTCTCTGAATTCATGAGGCATGCGTGTGAGTCGCGGGGAGGTGAGAAATTGAAAATGTTCAATATTTCATTCCTCCGAGTAGGGATCGAAACCAAAACTGTCGTGTTTCTAGTCGCACGCCTGTGCGTGTGCGCCAAGACTGGCGCAATCTACTTTGTTTACTCCTTGTTTCTACACATCACCCATAATGAAAGACAGTATACAACGAATTTATAAATCTAGATTACATTAATAATAAGCAAAGTATAGAAATATTCAGCTTTTATGATTTTTAGTTTTCACTGACTTTAAAATAAGGTTTGAAACCGCTCTTCCTATGTGTATGTCTAGAAACTTTTTAAAAAGTTGTTATGTGTGCAACGAAAACAAAACTCGAAAAATTACTTTTTATTACGTAATATGCTTTCAGGTCAATCGTGGCGCATTATAAGCGCTACAGGTTGTGGGTTTGATTCCCGTGTATGTGGGTTTCATCTCCTCGCTCTGGTAACAAGGCTACGTTAACCGCGTGGGGAATCGAAGAGTCTGAATGGAAACGGAATGTTATAACACTAGGCCCTCCCCTGTCTATCTTGCTATATGCAGGATATAGAGTGAAGCTAAAAAAGAATTAAAATTATACATTCTCCCGCATAGCTGGGTAAAACATCCTAGTCTCCGTATAAATACATAGGTATGTATATCTATCTATATACCAACACGAATTCGAACTTACTACCTCCATAACTATCAAGACTTTCTCCTCACCCACTCAAACAACAAACATACACTATAGACGCGAATTCCCCAAGGAAGACCTGAACTAGTACGTGGCCAGCTCGTTAGTGGTACAAGAGTGCAGTACGTACCCTACATACGGACAAACTGGGTCGTGCGTATCCGGAGGACTATCGGCGTCGCAATTAACGCATCAACTGTTCATAACTTGGCTCTTATATTAATGTTTGGTTATGTTTATATGACATGTTTGTATTTTCAATGACCCTTTTCATCGTTCTATAGGCGTGCTTTGTGTTGGGTACCCTCTGTATTGTAGTCTTAATGGTATTTTGATATGTGTGAATGAGAGTTGAGGCCACTCATGGCGCAGCGGCACAAAGTGTGACTGTAAAGCCGACTGGTTGTGGGTTCGATCTCCACTCGAGGAGATGAAATATTTACTTAAATTTATATTTCCATTTCTTCGCTCTGGTGTCGAGGAAAGTGGGGAACGGGGTGTCTTAATATTACGCTCCCTCTGCCTACCCTGCTGTGTGCGGGATACAGCGTTTGATATTATTCGTGTGGGTATTAAATAGTATTTGTATGTAGTTAATATAATGAAAACAGTTATCCTGCCGTGTGCAATAAGTATGTGACTGTAAACGCGACGGTTGTGGGTTTAATTCGCACTTGGTGAAACACTAAATCCGTCTTGTTGTTGTTGTTACACTAAGTTGGCTTTATTTTTTTACGTAGAATTGCTTCGAAAATAAAATATAAAGTAAACTAAAAAGTAAAATATAATTACATTTGTTCCAAAGCTTCCTGCTACCAATAAGATATCCAATCAAATAGATATCGATTCGGAAATAACTACATTTTCGTCCCAAGTGACCTAACTGTATAAAGGGGTATCGTCCATTTAACACTGTCCGTGACAGTTAAATCTTATAGAAAATTCGCAATTCGCTATATAAAGGGATATCCGACAAAGTTAAGATTTAACACCATTTATATTTACCCGCATCAAGCGCAGCTGTATTAAACGACCGAACTAGCATTAAGTCAAACTTAGTAAATGCAACACTAAACGGATTAACGCATAGAATTCAATTTATATCCAATTTTGAGCATTTTGATGGTTTTGTGTATCATTTAGAATATACAATTTCAATTTGGGATTTACTTTTAGATTTATGTTTGATACCTTTTTTGTTCGCTTTGAAACTTTATCGCGTATGCGTACAGCAGGCAATTAGTATCAAGAAACTTAGAATTTTTACATTACAGACATTTAAAGTAAAATAATTTCTCGAAAATTGGAATTTTACTTGTTGAACGGTGGAACTCAACGCAGCATTTTTATCGTAACAGCGAAAAAAATTAAATAATTTATTTCACTGATTGAAGATTTCTGTAAGCGAGAATGTTTATGGTCCACATAAACATTCTCGTTTAGAGGAAGAGACTGTCTCATTGCGCCACGAGAGCTAAACCTAATAGTATTAGATTCAAATCAAGTTAATAGCAAATGTCGATATATTTCGAAAAAGAGTAGTTTACTAATGAAGTTTTTTATGTTATAATATTCACTCTATGTTATAATATACTTTTTATGTGGGATCAAATCCCATTTCAGATAAAGTGTACATAAATATTTTCATTCTGTCCAAGCCTTGTACGAAAATACGGCGACGAGGACCCTTTCGACGCGCAATATCCGTGAATAATATCACACAGTATAGGTACGTGATATGCACGAAAAAATAATGCGAATTTTTATACAAACATGTTTAAAATTGTTTGTTAAGAAATTTAAATAACATCAGCTTCACGCTGTATTGCACTCACAGCAGGGTAGGCAGAGGGAACCTAGTGTTAAGACACTATATACTTTTCACCGCAATCTGGTTTGTTACATACATGTTGAGAGTTTCATATATGTTAAGAGACAGACTGTCTGAGCCTATACCACAAATATCGATAACGATTTTAGCAGATAAAGCTAAAAAAGTGGTCATTTTTATTAGAATGAGCAAATTTCAATCTAATAAAAGCGTCACATAAAAGAATAGAAATAATCTTAATTAAAAAGCTAGGTTTTAGCATTACCTTACTTACTTTAATTAAGTGGCCTTTTTCTAAAAGAGAACCTAATATATAACAAAGTTACTTAAGCATATAAAATTTTGTCCTTTGATGCTAAATTACGATAGTTAGTATAAATATTAATAAAGATATTATACATCAATATTTGTGAGACCTAAAGTGATATTGCATATCAGTGATTTTATACAAGCCAAAATGCTTCCAACATGACTGAAGGAACAAAATTTCCTGCCTAAGAAACTATTTGGAATCGTAGTATTTTTCTCCGAAGTGAAAGTTGATAATCTACAAGGGCGTCACCATCGCCTTAATAGTTCCCAGTCTCGACGAGCGAGCAAATCTGTTGGAACCGTCGCATTCACACTTTAAAATAACTTTCTTCAAACGACATCTTCTTTATTCCAGCCATTCCAGCTCTGTTATTAGATAGACGCGTTCACCTACGTCGTTAAGGATTATCTTTAGATCGTTGTAGATCGTAATATTATTTAGTTAGATCGTAATATTATTAGTTAAATGAAGAATACTACCTATACGTTATATTTTTTTGTAAGTTGAGAATTTATAACGTAAAAGCTTCTAGTATTAAGTTAATTTTATTTAATATTGAGTTATCCATCAACGTCGTACATGATGTATGTGGCAGGTATTTTCTAAACTTATAACCTAAAAAAAGAGATATATTTTATTATTGTTAATACAATGTTTTATTTAATTGATTCGCAATATAAAATATTTTGCACTGTAATTTGTCATTATTAAAATAAATTACCGATTTTAGGTATTTTTTAATAATAGACTGCTTGATGCTGTATGATAAAGTGAAAAATATATATATGACAATAACAAAGCTACACTTAAAAATACTAAGAACTAAAAAAAGTCAGCTTCACGCTATATCCCGCACATAGAAGGGCAGGCAGAGGAAATCTAGTGTTAAGACACCCTGTCCCTCACTTTCCGACGAAATCAAGAGGTATTGCGTGCGGAGTGGCGGTTCTTAACGCCGCATACTAAATACTAAACCCATAAAAATATATATAATTTAGATAGATTAAAAACATTTGATAACATAACACCCATTAAATATCTCAAAGCTACAATAGTAATTAGTACAATGTAATTTCCACGGTTCAAACATCACGAGTTTCGATTAGAATGATAATATTTGCTTGTGTCGCTCTTAATCCTAAATCTCCATAGCAAATTAACGAGAGAGTCAGTCAAGTGTCACGTTGACGTGCCTCATCGCGCGGAGTGACATAACACGTATGCGGTTGACATCGACTCCTAATACTCCAGAGTAGCGTTTGTTATATACAAACATACAGCGTCACGTCACCGAAACACACAATTTACGTCGACAAAGGAAGAATGGAAGGAAGACGAAGGCTTACTTACTATATTGATTAAAATTAATTGTGAGAAGTTGCGACTCGATCTTTTCCATCAACAGAATTAATGTGCCTTGTGGGAGTAATCACCGTTACAGCCTTTTAGTTCTTCTGTATCTTCACGTTAATTAAACTCATTTGTTTTTATTCTATCTGTGACCAATTCATTATTTTTGATATTTTTTTGATGGTTGTCTTTACGGTTAAAATGCTTTTGTGCTTGCTTATTTAAAATTTGGGAGATGTGTAGAAAAAACAATGAAAATATTTTCCTTATTTGTTTTACGTAACCGAAATGCAGGTTCGGTTCGCGCGTTCGTTGATTCCTGTTTCGAGCAATTATGCACCTGATGTAATTTCGCGTCGGTTCCGATAAGATACCAGTTTATAATGGATACAGTTAATATCCCTAGACGTTTTGTTCCTTCAAACATTTTATATTTGTAGAGGTAAGTTGAGATTTGTTGGATGTTAAGGTTAATGCAATTTAAAACTTCAAATTCTGTGAATTCAATAATATTTTTTTTCTTATCTTAAACGCATTAAACAACATTCACAAAAAATCTAATATCACTTTATCGTAATAATAATTTGTAATAGCTTCTAACCATTATTTTTTATTTTTATTAGTAATATTTTTAAAATTAAGTATATTTTTTAACGAGACATATTAATATTTATTATTTTTTAATTAATTAAAAGGCAAATTAAGAAATGAAATCTACAATGAAATTACTTCGTAAAATACTTACCGCCGCTATTTATTTTTCGCCGTCATACGTTTATTTTGCTTCCAAATATTCAGTCGGTAGACGTCTCGTTACATTGCACTCGAACATTAACCCCGGTTGGAATCAAGAAGTTTGTTTGCTGATTTATTTCGTTACCAAAAAGCTTAAAATTTGGCTAGACAATTTTTTTTGTCTTCTGTTATAATAGGTATATAGATTAAAATTTAATTATTCCTAAAGATCAAATTATACATAGTAATGTATCTTGGAATTTGTATACATATATTGACATACTCAAACTTTAAACAAGATTTTTTTTAAGAGCTTCACGATGTATCATGCACATAGCAGATGGAACCTCGGAACTTACTTTTGTGACGCTCCTTTCCAATTAAGACATTTTACGCCGACTTCTGGAGGTATTGCATGTTGGCGGTACTCAACGCTGCAAAGAAAAGAAAATAATTATATTTATCCTTATTTTTTGTTACTAGACATAAGTATATGTACATATATATAATTAACTACTAGATTAAACTAAAAGATTTATATTTTATTTGTACAATAAATCCTTTTAAATTGACAGCATTGGTCACTAATTTATTAGTTGGTATCGTTATTTCATTTTAATTAACAGCTTTATATGACGGCTCTATTAATAATCAGTTAAGATAAAGACATGTTGCAGTTATTTTTAAATAATGCATTAAGCCACTGAACTATTTTAAACCAACTCAATTGTATGTACACATAGAGACTACATATGGAGAAATTTCTTTAAAATCATATTTTTATACTAATTTACTTTTTCTTTTTTTTAGCTTCACGCTGTATCTCGCATATAGCAGGGTAGACAGAGGGAACCTGAAAATCTAGTAAAGACACTGTATTTAATGAGGGACTTCAATTCCCCGAAAGGGAATCGAAACCAAAACAAAAGGCCTCAATAATATTTATAAAGTATGTCCATGTAGCAACTTTGATAAGATACATTATACATAAATACTAAATAACTGATGGTGTAACGGTAATGTAATTTCTTTCTTATAGGAAATATTTACCAACATTTTACAGCACAAATCATAATATAATTGCTATGTAATTTACGATACTCGCAACAAAATTGTAATTGACAGTCTGATGTAATAACCAGAGTCAATAAGAAGCTTTAGGTATAGCCAAGCTTTCCTGTGATATATATGTAGGTAGGTACCTATTTCACTTGACAGTGTTACAATCTGATGCAATAAACATTGCTCTTACACCCTTATATTTAGATTATATAGTTTTGATATCTCAATCAACGTTTGAATCGTGCTTTAGTTTATATTAAGAACCGGGTTAGTGTGAGCCGGACTCGTCAACCGAGGCTTCCGTACCATTTTAAGGTTTAAGTTAAGCTTAGGTTATTTTCAACTTGAGTTAAATTTGCGGACATGTGCATTATGCACTTTGTATGAAATGAATTACAAATATAAATTTGTATGTTATTGAGCTTAATTTCGGCTTGCGCATATTGAGAAAAATGGTATTGACAGACGGACAATAATGTGATCCTATAAAGATTCCGTTTTAACCTTTTGAGGTGCAGAACCCTAAAACCGTTTATGATTAAAATTTTTACACTTCTGGATTCTGGAGGCATTGCGTGTTGAATGGCGGAACTCTACGCCGCCAATTATGGGACTAATTGAGAAAAATAAGATTTTGTAATATTTCACAGCAACGACAAGAATTGAAATGGTTTAAAGATAATGCTTTATGCACTTAAAACCCATTTAATGTATTATATTATGAATCAACAAATAATATCAATTAGATTAAGCTAATTAGCCACCTAAGCGTGTGTTAACGATCATACTCTTGTTTGTGGTCGCCTTACATTACGAGATAAGCATTAATATCAATAGATACAAACTCGTGTCTGTCTATAAAATGGATTACATAAGTACCTATACTATTTGAAATTATTGAAAAAAAAAAGCAATGAGCTATAGGTTTATCAGTAGCTACTTTCTTTCTCATATTTTGTTTAAAGTAGTCATTATTAATGACTACATTTCAGAATGGGAATCGAACCCACCATCGATGTTAGTACAATCAGACACTACCTAATTGAATTATCTTCGATGACCTAGTTCTTAATTTTATAAATATTATTATTTTTTAACCGCTATCATTTCGGAACTTCATTTTACCTACTATATATAAAAACTTGATTCAAAGTCCACAAAATGTTTATATTATAAATAATATTTAGCGTATTCATAAAACTAACTAGGGCGTTAGCTTCCGATAGCTAAAAACTGAAAACAATGATAATGCATCACTATTGTTATACTCTTTTAGAATATATCAATGGGTTTTCCTTGTCCATCCTGCAAAATGAATATAACGTTCATATTATTTTATTATATATAACATTAATGTTCCATTTACGTATACGTAACAAAATGTAATATTTGCCATTAATGCAATTTTTTTTGATAAAATGAAATTACTTAATAGTTCATTCCCCCGAGTGGGGATCGAACACACAACCGTCGCGTTTACAGTCGCACACTAGTACACCTGCGGCACGTCGGTCTCGTCGGTCTCGGTCATTGCCAATGATAAAACTACTTAGTTTATGAAAAAGGAAAAACTTACTTTTTTATAAATATATATTTTAACTTGATTGAAACATTTCAAATACGCGAACAAATACATATCCGAAAAAAGCAATGTCAACACACTTTTTATTCTTCAGGTTAGGTAATAAGGCGGAACCTTATATCGCCACCGACTTTTAGCACTGTCCCCAGGGTACTTATGTTACCGATCTACGCGCGCCGATTTTGTAACCTCTAATAAGTATACGATAAAGCATCGATTTTCTCACAAAACGGAGTTGATCCTTTTTCAATAAAAATCACATTTTCTTTCGCAAGTCAGTTGTTGGTGCCTGGGTGACATTCATGGCGGAGTTTAGTGACTTCCGAAGAAGCAGGTTATCAGACGAGGCGGGGGTGGGAAGCGGGGGGCTGAAGGAAGAGAGAGGGGGGATGATGGAGGGAAGCTGGGTACTAGTGGTGGATCGCCCCCGCATTCGCGTCCCGGCTATCGACGCGTCCGAACGCGCCCGTCCGCGTTCCTGTTCGCTGATTTATTTACGCCGCACGCGTTCTCTATTTACTAAGTTACTGCGTGTTTTCAACTACCGTTGAAAGGTTCGTTGTGGCTAAGAAGTGATATTGTGGTTGTTTTGTTAAATATATTAATTTTGTTCATTTCTGTATTCAATCATACAAATGATATGTATAATTATAACAAATCCATCCATACAAATACTGTATAAAAAATATATATTTTATTATTGATAAAGATATTTATGTAAACATTAGTAGAATTCTAGAAGATTTTTCTCATCTAAACATAGAAAGTGGTTATCATATTCTCGTTAAAATAACATTTACCATTCCACAAATCCATATCATATCATTCCGTAAACCCGAATAAAGTACGATATACGCTGAATTGGTTAGTATCTCAAACTGGAAGCTTCAATCGATAGTCTCTATTTATAAAACGTCATCTTGTGATCATTTTTCAACATCAGGCTTCTAATCGAACGCTTATTTTTCACGCGATAGACAATTCTTTCAGACGGTGATAGAGGATTATCCTTTGTGTGGACATTTGTTAATTAAATGTTAATCTATGGATTACTGATACATATGTACCTTATTTTTATAGCATAAAAATTTAAAAAAACTGTAAATAGCTACCAAAATAATTTAAAAAATATATTTTTTTGTAATTACTTTTTCTTCCAAAATGGTAAAACATGTCAGTTGTTCCGTAAATGTGGAAACAGGTAAGGCGCGATCTACTTAGATTATTCTTATTAGACATACTATGAACATGGCAAAGCAAGATTTCTTTGAGTATCTAGTTTCTAATTCTTGTGTAAAATTTTTGCAATTCTGAACTACTTCTTTACCTACATAATTTAGCTTTGTTCTACGTTAACTAAATTAAATAAGATTGAAGTTCTTCTCGTCAAAAAAAAATATATATTTTCTATCGGTTGGAACAACCTTTATTTTGTTTTTTAAACTTTAGGTGAAGTATATTCTAAAAAATAGTATGATGTAATATTATTAAATAGCATAATATAATTAACAATTTTCCGAAATTGTAGCAGACCTTCAAGCGTTTTTAAAACAAGATCCTGTAGAATTTAAGTTAAGAGGCAAAAAAAATCCCGATTTGGTTAACATGTTTTACAACTTTCTTGATAGATCTACATGTCTCTTACATTGCAGGAATGAGCAAAGATCGAAAAAACGCTTAAAAGTATTTGTGCCACAGTCCGCGCCCATATCTTAGGGAATATATGAGTACTATTACTTAAATTCACTTATCGGTAATATATATTCAACTTACATTTTTGTGACTTTTTACTTAAATTTTCGTACATGAAGTCAAATTGCAACAGTGCAATTTATATTGAACGGAAAACTGTAATAAGCGTCTTGGAAAAGTGATATAGCTGAAAAATAATATTAGAAACGTAAAAGCAGCGTTTGGCTTAGTTTGGATATCACCAAACTAAACCTAAACGCATAGCGCCAGAGGTCACACTTTCAGAAGAGCAGCCAGCACAAAACGTTCGTAAATCGTGGCAATCCGTTGATAAAATTTTTCATTCCAAAGCTCCAGTTAAAACCGCAATAATCACGGGAATACTATCTCATTGTTCAAAAGTAGACAGAAAGCACTTTACAAAACACTGGGCGTCTCGCAATTTGGAATTACCAGCGTGCAACGGCACAGACGGTTTTGTTTCGGTCTTTTACTCAAGATGCTATCATTGTGACGATTTAGTTTCCTGTGTGTTAATATTTTTTGTTCGCTAGACTATTCTTTCTCTTAATTTGTGTATATATTTTGTACAATAAATATTTCGAACTTTAGAAAAATAAACAAATTAAAAACAAAATAAAAAATGTATATCAAAATTAGAAAGAAATGTTCTTTTACGATTAACATAATTAAAGTATTACAAACCAGAAGAACGTACATTCAAGTGGAGCGCATATGTTCGATTATTTGGGTCGAATGTAGAGAAACGTCGCAATCTTAAAAGGAACAAAGCGGCAAAGACCCCGATCTCATTAATATTGACTTTAAATGTGATTATTTACATATCTCGAACAGTTAATTTATAAACGACGCGCTGACCTGTGCCCTGCGTCGTTGTGATGAGCGGCAATAAATATCAATTATGTTTGTTATATATTGTACATGTTTACAAACTAATTATCGTCGAATAAAGATTTTTACTATTAAAATGCAAAATTTGCAGTATTTATATGATTATTTATTTTTCGTACAAATTATGTAGTCCAATTAACCCTCAAGAGGTAAAATTCCATTATAGTAGGTTGTATCTACAATGTGATTACAGCATCACGTACTCCAAATTGTAAACAAGTACTTTGAGCTATGCTAAATCAATAACCTATCCTTTTTTATAAGTATTCTGCGAAGATACCATTAAGAAAAAATACCGTAACGTGAACCAGCAATTTTCCAACCATTTCGTTTTCATTCAAATTTAAAATTAGACGATATTCATTCAGCGCGCTTCACCGAATTATCTCAAGATATCGCGGTTTCAAGTCCCGTCTTGGTTCCGTTCAATTGGAAATTTACAGCGAATTGGGCGCGGTCGAAGGAAGAGTGATGGGTGTGGATTTGACGGAGGTTATTAATTAAATCGGTGCTGGGCTCACGGTCTACAATAGGGGCGAATTGAGCGCCATAATATTATGAAATAAGCGACCGTTATCGCTACCAGGTGTATGTGGAAATATGAAATTATTTAAATCTTTGGCATTCTTTATCGTCTTAGCTAAACTGATCGATAAGATAAAATGATTTTTGTGAAACTTAAAAACGTATAATTCTATTAATTCTAAGTGGTGAACTTTGTATGAAAAATCGACATGTAATCAAGCGAACTAGGGCGGGTCGCTAATGACTAATATATATATACCTAATTATTTTATCGTTCATACTATAAAAATGTAAAATTTATACGTTTATTTATTTATTTTTTACAATATCAAAAGTGGACTTAATTGTAGAAGAATTTACATTACATAATTCCTCTGCGTACCCTGCTACATGCGGGATACAGCGTAATAGTTTTTCTGATATATCTTTCACGCACAGACATCGATCCGTTATGATTTTATTATAAATAAATGTAGATTGACATTTTGATGGCGCCTTTTATAAAATGAATAATTGAAATGATGGATTCCTGAATAAACGATTTTACCTAGATTCATATTAAACTTGGGGGAAATTTTATATGCATAATTTTGTTATACGCTTCTACTATTCTGCATACAGTCTCTCACATAAACGAACAAGGGTTGTATACATGAACGTGTAAAAATAAAAAATTCTAATAATGAAACATGTTTGCATAGCTAGGCCTCGACGCAAAAGAGCAGTGTTATATATGTTTTTGTGTGTACACCGATGTTGATAAATCGATTTGAATGCGATTTTTTTTTAATCGAAGGCCTAGTTCATACGAGTAGTTCTAATTATGTTTTATGAATCGGATGAACAGCTTATAATAATACTTCATAGTTCCATAATACAATAATAATAATTTATCGATTTATATGCTGTCAGTAGAGAATTTACATGGGAATTCTCTACTACACATCTCTTTTTTTATCTTTTTTTATGTAACTTTAAAAGATGAATTTAGATAAATGCTAAAATAGTTCGAAACGTTGTTTATAATATTATAATTTTGGAAAAAAAGTTTAAAAAATATATGGAAACTGGAAACAGGAAACAAAACTGACATAAAGAAACTTAAAAACATAATATTAATTAATTTGAACAATGCTTAATCCCTGAAATTAATTTTATTTATATAAAAATTCAGCAATCTTGTCGATACCATCATTCTTGATGGAAAACTTCGCTTATTTGATGCCCAAAGAAAGACCTACTTCGTAAAACAAGTTTTTCAGCTTAACTCTCGAAAACTTTCTATTCAATACCGTTTAACTCAAAATTAGAATACAGTCGGCGTGAGCAGGAAAATAATTCAAATTTCGCTAAATGTGCCTTTCTTATTCTTTGTTCATTATTTTGTAACAACTTTTATTGCATTTTAAAAAGGCTTCTTAATAAGTTTCTGTATTCTTAAACCCATTGAGGCCAGTCGTGGCGCAGGGGTACAAATGTGTGACTGTTGTGGGTTCACGACCGGTTGTGGGTTCGATTCCGCTGTGGAAAATGAAATATTTATTATTTTCATTTCTTTACTCTGGTTTGGAGGAAAAGCTCAGCGTTGATTTCACCTCTCAACATGCAATTCCTCCAGAATTTGGCGGAAAATCCGGAACAGAGTGTCTTAACACTAAGTTCCTTTTGCGTATCCTGCTGTGTGGGAGATACAGTGTGACGAAAAAAATTTTTATTAATTTAGTTTAAAATACCAATATTCAAAACATCATTAATTCAACAAATAGTATAATTAAATATGCACTTCATAATTTGGGCGTAAAGCTCTACGGCTAGATTAATTAATTCCCGATAGTTGTGGAAAAATGTTTAATGTACGGCTATTTTCAGAACTTAAATCTGTTTTAAAATACGTCGTCATATTAATAATTATTATTAAATTATGAAGATTTTATAATTGTTTTTCACTCGTAGTTAGACGTAGGAAGGAGTTGAACATCCCAGAATATTTCGTAATAAAAAAATAGGACTGAAAAATCTCTCACGAAAGATATAAAATCTTAAGGTAAAGTGACAAAAAAATAGATGCAAATAAATGTCATGATGTATTATGAAAACACTATAAAAAAAAATATTATAAAAAAAAACAAAGGTATATATATATATATTATTCATTTAAGTGATGTCTTAACTTTAGGTGACTAATCCTACATAAACTATTGAAATATTTAAAGAATAAATGGAGTTTATCCCATTTCAATAGATTTCAATTGGGGATGTCCCGGTTAGCAATTGAACTGTTTACGCAAACTACCTTACATCCGGTAATCGATATCCGTTATGTTTCTAGAATTTTAATAAAATATTATTTATCTCTCTATACAAATATGATATAAATTAAACCATGACTAATCCATCGTTTTACAATGTTTAACAAAACAACCATTTAACAAGAATATTTAAATCAAATTGATATTTTATTTAATTGTTAGCTTCTTTCAGCTACAACTGTTATCGGCTAATGGCACGAAAAGTGAATAAGATTTAAGTGACATTTTTTAAATAACTCAAAATGACCATGTGGTGGGTGTTTTGGTTAACTACGTTGACTCTCCTTACAAACGTCAAGACATCCATCTATGACGATGACTACGACACGTACACTAGGACCTACGATTTTTCTACATCCGGTAAGTTAGTTGAAATTAATTTTAAAGGCCGTCATGAATTACCGACACAACATGTGACTGGGGACGCAATGGTTGTGGGTTTGATTTCCACTTCGGAGAATGAATTATTATCATTTTCAAGTCAAGGGTCAAAAATGGGAAGCTAGTGTGTAACAATAGGTTCCCCCTGCCGACTTTGCTGTCGGGATAAAGCGTGAAGCTAAAAAAAATACCTTAAGATATAACATGATCATAATAATGTAGTAGGTATTATCGCGCACCGAATAATTATAAAGAAACTTTTATTTTCTATATTTTTAAAGTAGAACACTTAAGAAAAATTAATATTTTTCAGAAAATATATTTAAAAAAAAACTAAAAATATTTTTTATGTTATGTTAAATTTTATGTTATATTATAGCGCTTTAAAAATATATTAAAAAAATAAACAGTATTCTCTTTAGCCAAATGATAATTTTAACTCTTTCTATTTAAAATCTTTAGTAGCGGAAATTTGTAAAAATCTCCTCTACAGAGATTTGTAACATGCATATAAGAATTTGGATGTAGCTCGATGAGAACGTATGGGTTGGCCCTAGTGTTTGAACGATTTCCAGGTGGCGCAGGTTCATATCCCGCTACGTTCAAATTTTTGTATGTTTTATAAAAAGTGTAAAAATACGTTATCATCAAAGAACGTTAACCAAAAATCACGTATTCCAATATCGCTTTATATCGAATTTATAAACAAAATTTCGATGTTTCAATCAAGTATCGCGTGCTGTCATTGATTGAAGCAACGTATGTATCGGCTGTGCCCTATAATCAACGACTAGAATGCTAAACAAACTGATGCTAAAGCAAATTGTTAGCTAATATTTATATTTACAAATTAAATTCAATCGATATTATGTAAGTAATAAATATATGTAGCGGTTATTAATATTTATCAGTAACGAGATAAAGTTATAGTCAAAATAAGAATATTATGTAAATATTGAGCTCATAATGGCGCAATGGGACATACATTGGGAAATAAATTATTTTTGTTTTCTTTTTCTGGCAAAGTGCAGCGATGAGCCCCGCCACTTTATGTGCATATATAGTTAAATATACTTTACGCTGTATCCTGCACAAAGCAGAGTAGGCAAAAGGAACTTAATGTTAAGACACTTCCCTATTTTCCGCCAACAACGTGGCGCCACTCAACGCTTCGGCTTGACGCCAGATCGAGAAATAAAAATATTAAATATTTCATATCCTCGAATGAAAATCGAACCCACAATCTGTCGCGTTTAGTCACATGCTTGCGTTCCTTCGCCACGACTTGCCTCTATAATATTAATTAAAAGTAAAAACCATTGTATTATTATTCTTGTCAAAAGTTACATGTGTTAAGTTGTGCTTTAAGAACAACCGGGGAGCGCGTCGTCGCTTGTTAAAGTTCAAGTTGCAGACAAAAAAGCGTTCTTGTTTAACTTTCGCAAGGATAGTAATGAGCTTTTTCTTTTGCGTCCAAAAGTATTTGATTTTCTTTCACGTTTGTTCAACATGCATCATTTTAATTTTAACGTCAATTTTTGTTTTTCATTTGTTTTCGGGAATCTTCTTTGTTGAACGAGGTAGGTAGATAAAACTTAGTAAAGGTATTGTTTTTCTCCACTTATAGCCCACGTTGTTGAAACATCTAGGAAAGACCTCGGTTGACCTATGAAAATATAGTGTCAGTGATGTTGGAGGAAGGTCACGTAAAAATCATGAGGGCCCGAAGGAGGGCATGTATGAAGATGGGCATGAACAACAGTGGCTTTCCGTTCTTTCTGGCTACCCCGTTAAGGATGCAGCGGGAAGCTAAAAAAAGATAAACATTTTGTGCGGTGCGGCGTTGAGTTCCGCCACTTAACTTTCAATGTCGCAATACTGGCGGAAAGCCGATAACCGAGGTGGATCTATTTCGGGGATAAATCTTGACGCTTAAAGGTTAAGTGATGGAACTTAACTTGAATTATCTTAACAAGCTGAAAAATGAAAAAAAATATATATTTAAAAATTCAAACATTACACGTACTGGGAATTGATCTTAGACCCATTACGTACTAAATATTACTGAGCTACAATGACGTTTATATTAATATTAATATTTTATGAAGTGAATGTGAAGACTTGATCTTTACCTATGTACATACATATAAGCTAAAGAGCTTTCGAGTGAAATAAATTGAAATAGTCTTTTGTCGTCAACGCTTACAATATTTTTTATACCGTTTTTGTTTTCGTTTCAGTTCGAAGTCGAAGCTTAGCTTCATATTTTTCTTTTGTTCTTTGCTATTTTATGATAAAGTTCGAGTTGACTAGTGCAAATTCATACATATGTATATATATAAATAAATTTGAGGCCAGTCGTGGCGCAGTGGCACGAAGTGTGACTGTAAAACCGACTGGT
>DWAO01000708.1:0-23090 GCA_018230605.1 Heliconius congener | reverse complement strand
TACTTATTTAGAAAACGTATAAAAATTTTACGTAGCGGGACTCGAACCCGCGCGCGAAATATAAAATACCAACAAGTAATGTATTGGGCCTAAAATTTGGCCACATAAAAATATAGTTTTGAATGAATACCTACGAAATTGATAGACCGAATTTCTTATGATCAGCCATTGAGTAGGTCACCCAGCAGCCTTACATGTAGGATGTTGGGCTGCTGGGACAAAAAAGATTTGGATTAAAATTCATTGATTAGTTACAGAGATTAATACTGACAGATAGATAAAAATCAAATTCATCATCTGCAAGTCTGTTCTCATCATCATTTGCAAGTCTCTATAAGTTACCTTGTATATCTACAGAAATATTCTGTTAATAGAAATTGGATCATATTTCTACGTATCGCCTTAGTGACATTACCTGTGGATTGCAAGATATCATTAACAGTGTTGAGGTCGCACTCGCATTTGCATATTGCAATTGTGTAACTAGTTTCTATACTTTTTTATTATTTGTTAATATAAATATGGGTGTGCGAAATTTAAAATAAATGGTTATCTCTTTCTATCTACGTATCAGTATTTACTGTACAGCAGGTAGCGGCTTTAATGTCTATAGCTTGGAATGTAAAGGAAAAAAATGCTATACCTAAGTACATATAAAACGGTTTTCGATTACGAATAACCAAATGCCTGTTTGTTGTGTGAAAGAGGAAGTGGTCTCTCAGGGGGAAAATAAATAAACCGAAAGTGCTAAGTGACTCAAAACAGCCGCACAATAAGTAAATCCAGTTGTTGTGACCTAAATCGCAATTGTTTCGACCTCATCAATTAAAAAGTGTAAGGTAAATGATGAAGCGGGCAGTGGCAGTGTTCGAGCGGGTCGGCGCGCGGGCGTGACGTCACGGCCGGGCTCCGGAAGTGACCCGGAGGCGCTCTCCGGTAGATGGATGCGGTGCTGGCTCCCTGGACCGACGACGTCGTTTATTGCAACCAAACGCGCCAATTGAAGCGCGTGTCCGCTGCTCGCCCACTCGAGCGTTGCTCGCGCCGTAACTCGAGTTCGACTTGTGATATGTACGATTTTGCGCATCACAAACTAATATATAACATTAAATATTTATAATTTTGTAATTGTGTTAATTGTGTAAAATGAAAAGTTCGCTTTTGGGCGTTATTGCGATATTGATACTGAAAAACTCCAAAGCGCAGGATGTTATTACAGGTAAGTAGACAAAGATGATTTTTTTTTTATCGTAATCTTTATTTTATAATATATTCTCGTACATTGCGTTATTGTTTATTAAACCACCTAAAAAAGTAACAAAAAATCTAAATCATTTATTAAAAACAAATGCTCTAGATACTTTGTTTTTTATACAAGATTAATCATTTCTTTATTCAAAAACTGCAAACTTTATTATACTTATTATAATGTTTAGGTGCACCCTGATATGGGCAAAAATATTCTGACTTGGTATGACTGTAAACTCCAAATATTCATTAAACACTCAATATAACTCTTTGAAAAAAACCATTACAGTTTGTAGAGTTTTACTTAAGAGACAGTTCAGTCCATATTTTATCAGTTCTCTCTCACTACTCAACATTTTACGTAACATCATGAAATTTAATCATGATATAATCACGAAATTTTCAACATGTAAAATAGTTATCAGCAATTTAAATACCATTATATTGTTTACACTAACAAAACCATACTTCAGTGGAAGGAGTCGTAGGGAACACAGCAGAATTGCCTTGCAACGTCGTCGCCGAGAAAGCAGATGACAAACTGAATATCTTAGCGTGGTACAGAAATGGATCGACAACTGCCTTTTATAGGTGATTATTTTTACTATAATATTTGTTATTTAAATAGCCGTTTAGACAATTTAGAACATATCTACTTAGGTACCTAAGCAAAAAATACACGTAAATTCATTTATGACGCCAAAATCAATAAAATTATTTCCCTACTTTTTGGCTTTTAGTTAGTAGTGATATATAGAACAACATTTAGTTTAGTACCGATCGTAACCAATTGGAAAATGATTTGTGACCTTAAACGCATGGCGGACCCTACTACAAACCCACTGACATTGTAATTATATCTATTGCCTCATTCATTGATGAATACTAATATAGATATTTGAAATTTAAAATATAACTTCAAAAAATTAACTATAATATAAATGCAATTTATTTAATGATGAACCCGTGAGCCACAAGCGACACATACTGATTCTTTCAGTTTTATAATATTTCAATTATCTAAACATTAAAAATACATAGCAAAAATTGTACTAGCAGTCGGGACCAGCGCGGAGAAGGAAGTGTGATGTCTTCAAACAAAAGGTACAGGCTGGTATCTCAGAGCGACGGAGTAGAGAGGCTCCAAGTGCTGAATGTACGTCCTGCTGACGCCGGTCTGTACCTCTGTCACGCAGACTTCGTCAGCAGCCCTACACGCAAGACATACACACAGTTAATTGTTATTGGCAAGTTTAAAATCATTTAATTTTTCTATTACTGTTGTAGTAATTGTATTGTTTTTAATTGGAAACAATCTAAAAATAAAACCCCTGATACAAATTTCACTACCTTATCTTGGCAAAGTGCTTGTAGCTCTTAAATTAAATTATCCGATTTTCATAAAACATAGGTTAGATTAGAACCACTGCGTTTAACAAGGTTTTCGATTAAAAAAAACTGAACTGAAATCGGTTCATTAATTCAGAAGCTAAGGTGCAACAGACAAACACAGTAAAATTTATCTATAATTTGATATAACTAAGTAATTATAATATAATTCATTATAAAAGGCAGACGTAGCAGTATTTAATATCTAAAAAATGAATGAAAATTTTGCATACAATACACTTTATACTTTACTGGCATAATTTTTGTGGAACTTTATACGCTTTATATTAGGTGGTTGACAGAAGTGGCAAGTGTCGTAAGGTCGGCGAAAACAAAATGCCGCTATTTAAATATAAATCTGAATTGATTTTATTTACATTTCTCATTTAATTTTACAATTATATTTCTTTTGGAAAAAGAAGTAGATATGTTAATACAAAAGATTACACTATACACCGATACATGAGTAGATTAACATTGACTGTTAGCTGAGAAGCCTGTAAACCGATCTTAGACACTAGGACTAATACACGCGCACACATTAATAAGTCACAATTTTAAGATTCTGATTCATAGAAAAATCTAAAGAATACACATATTATTTTGTAAGACGAGATAATCACACGAGGCAGTCGTGGCACAGAGTCTGTCAACGCGACTGTTGTGGGTTCGATTACCATTTGTGGGAATATTTAATATTTCTATTTCCTCGCTCCGGTAACAAGGCAAAGCGTGGCGGCATATACCTAAGTAATTAGAATTTTTTCGCGTACTCGATTCGGGAGTCAATGATATTTTGTAAAGATTCCTAGAACTAAAGAGAATATAAAAAAGAAGATTAATAACCTTACACTCTCACACTGCTTCACGTTGTATCCTGCATATGATTCTTGGTTCGATGGATGGTTTACACTAGGTTCTGCCGGTAGGCAGAGAGAATTTAGTGTTAGGACACTCCATTTTTCTCCGAAATATTGCGGGTAGAGTTGAGTGGAACGCCGCGCTTTTCCACGGTCTGGTACCGAGGAAATGAAAACAGTAAATGTTTACTTTCCTCGAGTGGGAATCGAATCCACGATCTGCCGTGGTTTATAGTTTGTATCCTTGCGCCACGAATGGCCTCCACACTCACACTGGTTATTGAATCATTATTTATAAGTGCTCTTTATGCTAAGACAATCCGTTCTCGACTAAATTTTCAAGATTTTACCGACTCGAAATCGAATCCACAAGCGCCGGTATTACAGTCAAACGCTGTGCCGTTATGCCACAACAGCCTCTGAATATCTAAATAGTTCAGAATCTGAACTATTAAATAGTAAAAACGAATAGAAATATTTTGCTTCTAGCTTTAAAATTATTAAACATGCAAAATTGATTAGGTACACGGGCAGAAAAATATATATATACTGTTTGAGAAATTGTAATATAATAATATGATGATCAGAAAGTTAAATACTACGATTTGGTAAACGTCTGAAAAATAAGTTTAAGCTACATAATATACGTGATAGCTTTATCTCTTTTTAGAGCTCCGTAACATTTAAGGAATAAAGGAATCCTTATGAGATCACTTTGTTGTCCGTCCATCTGTCTGTCTGTCAAGAGCCTTTATCCCAGGAACGCTTGGAGATATCGAATTGAAATTCAAACCATATACTCAAATCTATGGCCCCATGATTACCTAAAAAATATATTTCCACATTTACTTAAAAAAAAGATATGGCCGTTTATATCGTAAAAAAACGCGTCGACATTATGAAAGAAATTAAAATTAATAGAGAACGGAAAAATTATGAAATTGGGCAGGTAGCCTCTAAAACTAGTACTAGTTCAGGGAAAAATATGAAAATTATACATAAATACTTAAAAGGAGGCAAAATTTGGTATTTAAGCCGCTAGTACAAGTAAAGTATCAGATAAAAAGGCTCTGGCTAAGCTAAGCTTGAATTTCAGAAAAAGCTCGAGACCTCCAACTTTTGGACGTAATCCTCGGTGGACGAGCCCGACTCGCGCTTGCCCGGTTTTTTTATATCACAAAGAAAGTAAACCGTTATCTGAAAGCTGGATTGCAAATATTTACCTTTGTAGTGAAATAGCGCGCTCCGGCTTCTATTAATTGGTCCGCGGGTTAATGAGGAAGCTGACAGCGCCGGAACAATTCACTCCATTTACCAACAATTACGTGTTGTAAATATTACATAATAACTATATTTAAATTTTCTTCAATTATAGATTTGTTTATTTTTTTGTATTATTGAGATATTTTACATTGGTAAAAATTTTATGCACTTTTACTACAAATTATTATACTAATGCTAAATAGCATTAGTTATCGTTGTCTAGCCCAGTTTGAGTTCTTATTCTTTTCTACGTAGGTTGGCAAAAACTTATAGGTTCCTATTTAAAATATAAGATCTAATCTTATAACCTCTTAGTATGTCTGATTAGGCAAAGCAAGGTTCTGAAACTCAAAATGTAGAAACGGAATAGTGGTTCGACAAGATTTTTTTTCCTTACTTTGCAAATATTACGAAAAAGTATTTGTAGAGAAAATTGAAAACATTTCTTTGAAGCGATATAATGTATTGATTTCCCTTTTTTATTTCATACAGAACCCCCGCAAAGGTTATGGGTCGTGCATGAGAATGGAACCCGAATTGCGATGGCTAGTATTGGTTCTAACACCAGCAAAAACATCGGCCCTTATTACGTAGGAGATACCATTCACCTCGTGTGTGTCGCTTACGAAGGTAATATTATAATTTTCATTTACCATGTTTTTTTCACCTTCAGAGTAGGCAGAGAGAACATAGTGTTAAAACACCACTCCGTTTCCCTCTTTCTGCTGAATTTAATACGAGGCATTGCGTGTTGAGCCATTTATACATATGTCAACGTATGATGTCAACTCAGCAGGCTTTTGCGTTGGTGCCAGTGCGAAGTAATGAAAATAATAAATAATAATTCATTATTTCGAAGATCGAACCCACAACCGTCGCGTTACAGTGACATCCTCGTGCACCTACGCCACGACCGCCTCCTTACCATAATACTTTAGAAATATAAAAAAAATAATTTAAATTTTAGTACAATATTAATTTTAAGACTGTTGAAGTGACAAAAAAATGTTGCACTAGTTAGATTGGATTTTTTGTAAAATCATAAGTGATAATCACAACCGAAATGGCATCAAGCTGCTATTACTGCTGCATTTTTATAATACGAATATGATAAAATCGATGGCAGTCACAAATAAATGGCAGTCACAAAAGTTCAGTAGCGCACTGAAAATATTTTTTATAATGTAAATTTTCTTTATTAATATAATAGGTAAACCTAAGCCAACGCTGTCCTGGTGGACGGAGCAACGATTCCTCAAGAACACTAACACGCCGCTGTCGGAGCAACGTGTACGCAGTGATCTTATATACGGTCCTCTGGGCAGAGAAGACCACGGTCGAGTTTTTACGTGTTATGCTGAAAATAATGATAAAACGGAAAAACTTGCTATTGATGTCGTTATTGATATGTACTGTAAGTATAATCTATTATTTGATGTAACTAAAGTATACTTTTCCATTGTTTTATATTATATAAACAACAGATCATCGTGGGGCGGAAGGACATCGATATTAAACGCTATGGTTGTGGGTTCGACCCCCACTTGACATAAGGAAATAATCATTTACAAATCTTCGCTCTGGAATGACAGTTTCCTACTCGAAACGCAATGTCTTCAAAAGACGGGTGGAAAGGGCAGAATAAATCTTGAACTTCAAAAAAACCTGTTTAATATACTAACACAACTAAAGAGGAATATTAAATCTCTATGTGAATGCATGTAAAGTTAAATCTCATACATATCGCATTTCAAAGTCACGATAATTATAACACTAGCTTATAGCGCCCTTTAATATTAGGTTTAGGTATATTACAGATTACAGAATCACCTGTGTATAATATTTTAATGTAATTTATTTTTTGGGATTTTGAATTTTGAATTATCTTCCTTTGCCTTTGCAAAAAATACCAAGGCATTAAACAAGACCAGAGTAGAGTCATCTAATCAGTGCACCAAACTCCTTGTTCTTTATCCTCATCACTTTGATACTCTTTATATAAGCTAATGCATGTCCAATAAGCAAAAACAATTCAAAAGATTTTTTCTAAATTAAATTAAATCAAATCAGCTTCACGCTGTATTCCGAACACGGCAGGGTAGGCAGAGGGAATCTAGTGTTAAGATACTCCGTTCTCCACTTTCCGCCAAATTTTGGAGGTATTGCATGTTGGGTGGCGGAACTCAAAGCCGCGTTTTGCCTACATAAAAGCGAGGAAATAAAAACGTAAATAAATATTTCATTTCCCCGAGTGAGGATCGAACCCACAACTAGACGATTTTACAGTCACACTTTGTACCCCTGCTCCAAAAATCTTTACTTTAGTTTCAACAATGTGTTGTCTCTTTATATAAAAATTAATACATATTGTACAGTATAAGCTTTTTTGGTGTAGACGAACATGGCGAAGTAGAAGTAATTTTTATATTCAGTACCACCACAGCTGGTCTCGGTGCGGCCCGCGGGCGCAGCCGACGTGGCCGCCGGGAGGGTCCGCGCGGGGGAGACCTTAGCGCTGCAGTGCCGAGTCATAGGAGCTCGCCCCCTACCCTCTGTCATTTGGCGGCTAGATGATTCACAACTAGTTAACTTGGAGCAGAATGTTACGGTAAATGTCAAACTCCTTCACAATTACTGTCTTTTAATAAATTAAATAGAAATGAAATGAGATACACATTAGTTATAATATTTACAGATGCAAAAAAAATATAGCTACCTACATCTACAAAACTTCATCTTTACTGTAGATGCTTATCTACACTTAATATCCTTTAAATTAAGATTGTAAGTAATTTGGCGGAAAGTGGGGACATCTGCCTATATGCGGGATACAGCTTAAAAAGAAGAAAAAGAAAATAAAAGTTATTCAATGTTTATCATTGTGTTAATATAATATGTTGAGCAAGTTTTCTTATATAGATAGATTCGTCTCAGCGCCTGGTCGTAAGCGAGATCCAGCTCAGCATCACGCACGAGTACGACGAATCGCAACTCACGTGCTGCGCGCCGGCGCACCAGCCGCGCTCCGAACAGTTCATCTGCGCTACTAGCTTTCCTCTTACCGTTCTCTGTAAGTTTGTAGTTATGTGTGTATTTCAGCTTAAGTTAATGAATTCAATGACTTTTACAATGTAAGTCGTAGTGCAGGGGCACAAATTGTGGCTGTGAACGCGACAGGTTGTCGTTGAATATGTATTTCATGAAATATTAATTTCATGAAATACATATTCATTTCTTCGCCCAAGTGTCGAGGCAAAACGCGGGGATGAGTTCCGCCACTCAATTCGTATTAAGAAATTGGGGAACGGAGTGTCTTAACATTAAATTCCCTCAATTCCCTTTACCTACTCTGCTGTGTGTTGGATACAGCGTGAAGCTGAAAAAAAAAGAGTATTATATAATTTCATCTCTTCTCCAGATCCTCCTGTGTTACAAATTGACGTAGACGAGGAGCTTATTAACAACACTCTGTCCGTAATAAAGGGCTTGAACGTTTCGTTGAACTGCAGCTACCAAGCGAATCCTTCTATTTATCAACTTACTTGGTTCCATGAGGTGACGAGTCAACATTCATTAATTTATATATTTTTTTATATTATTTTATATTAACTAAGTACGTAAGACTTAACAGCAAATAATAATTTATTTAATTTCAATATCTGTTTCCATAACTGTGTAGACCACTATTGATCTTTTTCTTGTAATAACATATAAAAATCGATTACCTGCAATTTAAAATTTTGATTTTATTAGACGGGCGATACTGCTGTCAACTAAATTTATCTACAGATAGTTCAGGTGTCATTTAAATAATAATAAACAATTAACAAATAACGCATTATATTAAAGAAGCATAATTTTACAAATAATAGTGATTTATTTTATTCATAATGTTAAAAGGTTTTTAATAAAGGCAAGACTTTTACTGATTGGCTTGAGAAATATGATAGGTACTTATTATACAAGGTATAAAAACTTTACTGTTCGATTAGTTGTATTTATTTAAATATAAATAAAAAGTGTTTTTAATAACAAAAACGATATACTCAATTTGTTTATTTAAGCCAAACACAGTAAGAAATACTCATTTATTGTATAAAAATAGATATCATTCAAATATTTTATTTATCTGTTTCACAATAAAGCAGATTATATTTTCTAACGGCCTAAGTACGTGTAGATTATATTTTTATAGGGTACGTGTTTACATAAGTATCGATATTTGGGCTTAGATATCTGTCCATTTTTAATTTTTAATTTTAAATTATAGGAAGATATGTTGTCTCACAGTGTATATGAGAAAGCTATAGTACCAGTATTAACACTTTCGAATGTGAGCGAAGAAAACGCAGGCGAATACGTTTGTGCTGCCACTAATGACGAAGGCTCTACCTACAGCGAACCCGTCATTATTGACGTCACATGTATGCTACTTTTTATGTTTTTTAATTAATAATGGCCTTTATATTTTTTAAGCTTGTGTTCATTTCATTAACTATTGGTTAACGCCTTAAAATTTAATATATTAACATACTAAATTGTTTAACATTACATTTCTCATTAGATTTTTTTATCCTTATAATATGTATTTATTAGACGCATTGAGTTCCGCCACTCAGCTCGCAATGCCAGAATTCACTGGATTACTATCCTCCCTTACTAGGGAGTGTCTTAATAGGAACGGAGTATATAAACACTAAGTCCCCAGGTTCCCTCTGTCTAATCTACTATGTACGGGATACAGCGTGACGCTATTAAAAAATAAAAAAAGTATGTATGTACCTATTCGTTTGTCCGAAAGAAAGAATGTAATGACTAATTTAGTTTTTCTATTTCTTAAAATCAATTTAAGATTTTATGTCCAAGTAGGTATTAAGCGTAATACATTTTTAGCAAACTGGTTTAAGCAATTAAAAAAAATAAAATTTCAGATCCACCTATCTGTGAAGACGACAACGACGTAGTAGAATACGGTGTAGGGGACGACGAGTGCGTCAATCTGACTTGTAAAATAAAAGGCAACCCGGAACCGACTACGTACTACTGGCTGTTAGAGAACGTGGACGCAAAGCCACGGGAAAGCCAACCTGTCACTTTAGAGACAACGGAGCCTTTATTAATGTATAAACGACCTAATGGTACCACATGTGAGTAGTATTTAGAATATTTAGCTCTGTCCGTCGTAAAAATGAATAACAACGTGCTTAGCTGGTTTGGGCACGTCGAACGAATGAGTGATGAAAGATCCAAAAAGATTTATGATGGAAAAGTGAGCGGTAAGAGAGGTAAGGGGAGACCCCAGTTGACCTTTGAAAACATAGTATTAAATATACTGAAGGAAGGTCACATGAGAACTCCCTCGGAGGGCATATATAAAGAGGTTGATCACAGTGGACGAGGTGAAAGAGGTATGTAGAGACTGTAGCGTTTGGCGCTCTTTTCTCTCTGACTACGCTATTAGGTATACAGCTAGAAGCTAAGTGAGAGGCCAGTCTGACTGTGACTGTAAAGGCGGCTGGTTGTAGGTTCGATTCCCACTCGAGAAATTAAATATTTATTTATAAATGTATATTTTCATTTCCTCCCTTTAGCAATTTCTCCAAAATTTGGCGGAAAACAAGGCACGGAGTGTCTTAGCACTATGCCCTCTGCCAGTCCTGCTGTGTGCGGGGTACGCAGTGAAGCTGATAAAATAAATATATTTCGTAACAAGAACTTGAAACTTTGATTTGTTTTATATAAGTTTTAATTGGCATAAGTGAGTATGAATTTCTACATTGATATATTGTATTTTGCGGTTACAGCTAAAATTTCTTGTTGGGGAGTCAACGGAGTGGTTAGTAATGACCTGCAAACCAGTAAGTGTAGGTTCATGGTTACGGACCAGACGGTGCCGTTCGCGCCTACCGACTGCCTCGCCGTCAAGACCGCCGCCAAAGAGATTACGGTCACCTGCGATAAAAGTTACAGCGGCGGTTTGGAACAGGTGACTTAAAAATATTTAAAGGTTTTAAAAAATAATAATATTTGAAAAAAAAAAACAATTATTTTAATTTTATAATACTGAAATCTAAATGAGTCAATTTTTTAAATTATTTTATATTGTAGGTGTAAAATAAGATTAAAATAATATTTAAAATCTTTTGTTTGTAATAAATATACAAATATGTAGGTACCTACTTTAAAAATATAATAGTTTTGTACAATTTAAAAAAAAATTGTATATAAGTGGTAGGTAATTAATTTCATTTACTTTTAACAATTTTTCTATTGTTTTAGAAGTTTAAATTTATGGTTATGTCTTTGGATACCGAAGATCAAATCGTGTCAATTATCAATATGGAACCCAAATTTATGATTGAAGAACCAAAGCAAGAAAATTATAAATTTGTGATTCTCGCGTTTAATGATAAAGGGGAGAGTGCAAGCGTTGAGATTGAAAAGGACAATATCGTTGATGAAAGTGAAGGTATTCTATTTGTCATTTTAACAGATATATGTATTTATATGATTATGATTATATTCTTAATTAACTTAGCATTTGAAAGTTGAAATCTCTTTATAATGTATACCATTTAACTTGAAAAATAACCCCAGTTATGAGGGACAATCGAACCCAGTATCGTTGCATTTACACTCAGACAGACCTTGTGCCGTTGTATCACGACGGCCTCAAAAATTTTAGTTTACTTTTTCACATTAAATGAATATTTAAAAAATCCATGCCACGTTACATACTGACTGCAATACAATTAGCAACGCGGGAGACTATCAGCGCGGTGACGAACATAACAACGCTGGCGCTGGCGCTGTGCGGCGGCGTGGCGCTGCTGGCGCTGACGGCGTGCGGCCTCGTGCTGTGCGCGCACGAGCGCGCCGCCCGCGACGCGCCGCGCGCGCCCGACCCGCCCCTGTGCGCCTACAACACTGACGGTAATCTCCACGGACAGACCTGTTACCTTGTTTAATGACATCACATTTTTAACATTTCATAGCTTCACGCCGTGACCCGTGTATAATAGGGTTTGGCAGAGGAAACCTAGTGTTAAATCACTCTGTTCATCATTTTCGAGACATTGGGTGTTGAATGACGAAACTCACTGCACACTGCGTTTTGTCATATTACCAGAGCGAGTATATGACGCTGCAATTTTTTTGTTTTAATTACATTAATACCAACAAAAATTGCAGACTATTCAAAAAATAGGATCCTTATTTCATATCTGATTTGTGGTAACTGTCTAAAGCTATCCCAAATCTAAACGCTTAAAGTATAAAAAGAAAACAAACAGACAGAACACGATTGATTTCTCAAAGCCTGTTGTTAGAATCAAACTGCGAGACGTACCACGACAGCGACGAGGGCAGCGAGTGCAACGTGCGGCGCACGGGGTCGTTCCGGCGCGCGGTGGGCAGGGGCCCGCCCCGGTACGACGTGACGCGCACCAGCTCGTTCCACTCGCCGCACGCGCCGCGCCTCGCCGCCTGCCGCCACTCGCTGCAGAACATCAACCGCAGGCGCGACGCCGAGCTGCTGTGCGACCACCTCGTGGTGCACCTGCCCAGCGACGCCGACTACAATGTGCCTAAGCCGGTGTGACTCTTGTTGGCCCTTCAAATCGGAGCTAAAAAAGACTTCTAACTAAATACTTTACATTAAACTATTAAATATTCATAATTTAAACACAAATAAAATGTGCAAAAGCACTGACGACAAATAAGTCCGTGGAGCATTAAAACGGGCAAAAAGATTAAACCGACATGCGCTACTAGACTATAAAGGTTCAGAATAAGAACATTCAAATAAAATAACTCCGTATCACTTTAAAATATAAATATGTAATACTACTTTACCAAAAAAATTTAAAATATTTTTTTTTATCAGTTTCACGCTGTATCCCACACACAACAGGGTAGGCTGATGTGATAAAACACTCCGTTCCCTACTCCGAGTTCTGGAGATATTGCGTGTTGATTCTGGGAACTCAACGCCGCGCTTTGTCTCGACACCAGAGCAAAGAAATGAAAATAAATATTTCAGTTCCTCGAGTGGGGATCGAACCCACAAATAGTCGATTTTACAGTCACACTTTGTGCGCCTTCACCACTACTGGCCTCGACCAATATTTTTTTAATATAAAAAAAAGTTAGCCTTCAACTTCAATATGAAATCAAAACATTTTCAAATTGAAAATTGATTATTTAGATTTTTATATCTGTATAAATAAAAAAATCTTTATTAAAGTAAATATATTTCGTTCACGAATTTACAAAATTATAATTAACAGACAATTTACTTGCTATAAACAAGTTTAACATTATTCTAGATGAACACATTCTACACGATGCCGCGCAAGGTACGCCCCAAAGCAGCCAGGGAGATAAGCGACGAAACGTCAGAAATAACGCAGAACTCGGACGGGTTCTCGTTGCCGCCGCCGCCCGACGAGTTCGGCACCTACCGCGCCGCCGCGCGCATACGGGACGTGCCCCAGAAGTGCACCCCCACGTACACCACCATCACCAGGCACAACTCCGTCAACAGAGACCCCATCAAGTACATGAACACCGTGGGACTGCCCACTGTGCCCATAGTGTCCGGGATGTCCACGCACACCGCGTACACGTATCCAGATGACGACCAGGTAAACACGAATCCATTCGACGATTCTTCATAGTGCAATTTTATACTTAGGTACATTTAGTCAAATAATATTGCTTTTCTTTGTTCTAAAGGACTTACTATATGGATTCGAAAGTAAATATACATACATTTAAGTGTCTATTTAGATCTCACTGTATACCAGGGGTTCCCAACCTTTTCTTGATCAAAGACCACTTTTATATCATTCTTGGTAGCACGGACCACTATGCAAGTAGGTATAATAAAAATTAACTATGACTATTAAACAGAAACTTCGCCTCACCATCTCCAGTCATAAAATTAAAATCGTTCGCGGATCATATTTAGGCTTCTACGGACCATTGGTGGCCCGCGGACCACTGGTTGGGAACCACTGCTGTATACAAACACGAAGTAGCAGAATGAAACGACGAAGTTACTTTGAATGATAATTTATTTACAAAAATAGAAATCACAGTGGACTATGACTGGCAGAATCACTTTAATATTTTTATTTTATTTTTAGAAGCACGTTTAGAAATAATTAATTTAAGTAGCTTATAATATCGCATCGAATGTATATAGCACTTAAATATATAGATATTGAACATGATTAAATATTAAGTAATTTTAATTTGTCAGTCACTGCCATCCTATAGATAAAATGAAATGATACAATATTTTATTTTTAGTTTATTATTTTAAACATTTGATGTAACAAAATATGAACTTTTATAATTTTACTGTAATTATAAACAAATATATTATTTCAGTAACATGTCAAGGCAATTTTATTTTTTAAATTAAATTATTGTATGTGAATTCGGAATCCTATATATTTGTAAATTAATCCATGCGATCAAGGTGCGCCTGCGCAACTGTTAGCTTATCTATAAGGTGTTGGGTATTTGGCCGGCTCTGCAAAAATAAAAAATATGATTCAATTATGTTTAAGTAGTGATTATAAAATAATTACAATTAAATTATTTTTATTACGTTCATTTGCGTGGATTTAACACTTTAAGGTAAATAAGTGGAGCGGCTTGTAGAAAGAAGTAGTAATTAATATAATTAAAAACAATTGTATAAATAATATTTTAACAAAAGGTATATCTACAACAAATTGTGTTAGTTAGATACACATATCAAAGGGACCTCTAAGCCTACACTTACGCCGCAAGGGCTCCTTGTTCCGCAACGCAATGGGTATTCGCACGATGAATCCATAGTAGTAGGTTAAATAAATTACTTCTAATAATAATAATAATAATAATAATCACTTTCGTTCTGTCATTGGAAGATTTTTTATATATACACTGTGGTGGATTTCTAATTAGACAAAGTAGTGTAGGCAGAATGAACTCAGGGCTAAGACACGTCGTTTCTCACATTCTATCGATTTTAGAGATATTGCGTGTTGAATTTCGCAACTCAACGCTACGCTTTGTCTGCTTACTAACCCAAAGAACTTAAAATAGTTCCCTTGGGAGGGAATCGGAGCAACATTTAGGCCACTTTTTATCCCCGTATTCCTGCGGAATACAATGTACGCGGGAGAAACCGTGTTTGCGCGCTTATTTGGCTAGATATGAAATGAGGAAGCATTTCTGTATTAAATATTATTAGGATTAAAATTAAATGAAATCTCAAAAGATTTCAATGATTTTTTAAATGCATAACGATTGGAATATCTAACAAGTTTGCCCTAAATAGTGACGCATACGTAATACGCACCTGCAGCGCGGACAAGGCGGCCTCGTACAGGTCCTTGCAGCGCGCGAGGGCGCGGCGGCGCGGCGCGGGCGGCAGCGGCGCCAGCTCGGCGCGCGCGGCGCCCAGCAGCAGCGCCGCCGCCGCGCACACGTGCGACTCGTCGCCGCAGCCCAGCCACACGCGCTCGTTCACGCTCACCAGCCTGCAACGTGTACACTCATATACATGACTCGTGGCGCCCCACTCGACGAAATTCTATATTTATTAAAATGTGTATTTTCATTTATTCGTTTGAGTTCCACCGCTCAACACGCAACGCCACTACTCCGTCTACCCTGCTGTGTATGGATACAGCGTGAAGCTGATTTTTATATACATTCTGAAGTCTGGACCTCAAAAGAAAAACAGAATACTAATAAAATCAATGATTTAACTTAATAAAATTATATATATATATTATGCTACTTGACTTAATATCATTTTATGAAATTCATTCATAATATAAAATATCACAAAACCACTACACTCACTTTATATATATATCTAGCACTTGCTCCAAAGATACTCCAATGTTAAGTACAGCTCCAAATACCATACTTTTTTCGGCTTGTAGCTTGCAGCTCATTATTTCTAATTGACGAACGATAAAATCTGTAACAGATGAATGCATTATATTATAATAGAATTAATTATTAAAAAGATTCGCTTCAGCAAGACGATATAAATATGAGAATGATTTTACTCTTCTATATTTCATTATATTATATATATATATATAATTATAATGGATAGGCTATCTAGGATACCTCAATGATACAATGAATATAAAGATGAATCCAATAAATACGAAAATGTTTAAAAAACTCAAAAAACACGTCTAATTCTGTTTCTTTGTTATCTTGCGAAAGAAGTTCGTCAGAAATATGTTATATAAATATTCTACTGCCATCGGATTCAAACTTGTGTAAATTTTCAAAAAAGTCTGCCAATAGTTGGCCTAATAAATACTATTGCATATTTTTTACATCGACAAATAAATAAATAAGTACAGGAGAAATGATAAACATATTTCAATAAGGCAATCGTGGCGCAATGAGATAGCTTCTAACTGTACGTAGGATAGTCATGAGTTCCATGTGTTCACTTGGGACGGTCTTTACTAGCACGCAACTTATTTTGTATTTAGGCCGAAAGCAGTGAACAGTAGACAAGATTCTCTAAAAAAAATTTAAAAATATAAAGAATAACTCACACAATGGGAAGCAGTGTCCAGTATTGACATACTCCCTGCCCAGTGTAGTAAGTTTACTGAGTACGGAGGCTAAGCGTTCGTCGGGTGAAGCAAGCGAACGTGCGGCCGCCTCCGCCTCGCCCAGGATGTTGCTCCAGATGTTCTCCACCAGCAACGCGTCGTTGTGTCCCGAACATTGTACTATAGCCAGCTTACACTCCCATAGGTTGTAGCGGTCCGCATATTCTTCGTATAGCTGAATTTTTGTTTATGTAGATTTATTGTTGATAAAACGATGTGTAATGCATATTTCCATTTTAATCATATATCGACATAACAATTTAATCTATTTTAAACTATCCAGTCCATGTAGTCAAGTTAACAACCCAGTATATTTTTAATACTGAAATTGACTTTCATCTTTGTTTTTTGAAGTTTTTTATTTATATTTGTAACATAGAAATGAAAAGATTTCTTACTACTTAAATTGATATAGTGATATTGTATAATATATTTTTATATATTACACCATTGAAAACAGTCTGATTCTTAACGCGACTTAACAAACAGTGTATGTACGTTCTACCTACTCTGCCACATGCGGATGAAGAGAAAAGATGAAGCCAGTATTTACCTGCGTGATCTCAAGTAGCTCATCGTCCAGCCTCTGCAGCAGATGCGCCGGGGGGTGCGCGGCGGGCGCGGCGCGCAGCGCGGCACGCACGGCCGCCTGCACGCGCGCCACCTCGGCCGCCTCCTCCAGGCGCCGCAGCAGCTCGGCGCCGCCCGCCGCGCGCGCGCCCGCGCCGCGCACGCACACCACGCCCGACGACACCCACGACATGCGCTGCGCCAGCGTCGCGCCCGTACTATTTTAAATAATCTTTATTTAAATAGACTTTCGCAAACACTTTTCGAACATCAAATATAGCTACATATCACAATCAACAATTACTATAAAAAATAAAGACAACATCTAAAATAGGTGTACCCAGTACACAAGTTTCTCGTATTAGCTTTTCACTGTTCGCAACAGTTGTTTTGTTATATATATTTTGTTAAAACAACGCACCCAGGCTTGGTGGCGAGCCCCTCGAGCACGTGCGCGGCGGCGAGGTGGTCGCCCGCCTTCTCTAGAACCTTCCACAGCAGGTCGAGCAGCTGCAGCGCGGCGGGCGCGGGCGCCTGGCGCGCCGCCGCCTGCAGGTACGTGCGCAACGACGCGGGCGGGGCGCCATTCAGAGACAGCAATTCTAATTATAACATTAATTATTTATTTTTAATGTTGTCGTGGTGCAGCAAGATGTTACTGAAAACGGGCAGTTGTAGGTTGTTAGGCAAAGAAAAAAAATACAAAATCTAAGAAATTCAAATCTTGTCTTGATCTCAAAAATATTATATGAACTATAAATTATTAAGTATTGCCTAATTTTATAACATACTATACATTACCTGATCCAAGATTTTTTGATACCAGCCACTCGTACACAGCAACGTGTAGAATTTCGTCGTCTCTACACAAGCAGTCCCACACTAATTTTCTTCCCTATAAATAAATATATCATATTGGTATACTTGTTTAAATTTATTTATTATGCTGGGGCCACACTACCGGGAAATGCCATTAATTATCGCGTTAAGGGACGCAAACCGTATATGTAGCCACGATTTAACACGATAATTTGACAACGGCATTTATATTGCCGTTTGACGTTAGGCGATAATTCAAGTGGAGGTAAGAGAAAGAAGAGAGAATTAATGCGATAAAGCGGTCACACTACGCCAGTCAGAGTGCATCGTGAGCGCGATGGAATCGCACGTGTGTTGTGTTTGCAATACATACTATGAAGTGGAGTAACGAGAAAGTAATTGCGTTTCTCGAGATTCTGCAAACAGAACCATTTTTGTGGGATCCAAAAGAAGAATCGAGGAACGCAAAGTGATACTTGGCGGCGACTAATGGAAAAGAAGGAAACTTTTTCTGTGTTTCCTTTTTTTCTACATTCGATAATGATTCAATAAATTCAAACAATAAAAATTGCTGGGGCCCGGGAGAATTCAAACAATAAAAATCGATCAATGTCCATCTTTGCAGTCCGTCAAGTAAATTTAACGCCGTTTTATCGCCAAGCGCCAAATCACATTAACCGTATTAAGTGTAGCCACCACTTTAGCGCGTTGAAAATTATCGCGATAATGGGCATTGACGTTGGCCGCTAATGTGGCCCCAGCATTACGAGAATAAAAATTTATCTAAATAGTAGTAGTCCGAATTCTATAGTGAAAAAAATTACAAGAACTATATAAATTTGAATAATTTTATTACTTATAATTTAAGCATAGGGGCCGTTCAAGTATTACGTAAGCACTGTATGGGGGCGGAGGGTCTTGGGTTTGCTTATTTTTGATGACATGGGGGAGTATTAAAATAAACCACGAAACACGTGTTCAATGAAATGTTTTTATGAGAACTGCTTATTTTTAATGACATATGGGGGAGGGGGGGTCAATATTTGCAAAAAAACTGCTTACGTAACTGTAACGGCCCCATAAACTAAAAGATAAAAAAAATATTTTAATTGGCATACTCCATAATTATATTTTTAAAAGTAAGTTAATTTAAAAACAAATAAAACAGCAGAAGTATTTTGCAGACTCTTCTGAGCAGAAATATTTTACAAGTCGGTGTTACAACATACTGACTTCATTGACTATTTCCGCACTCTAGAGCGAAACAAAGGACGGCGTTTAGTTGTGCCTCGAAGCACGCATCCGTCATGAATTTGAATAAAAAGCGGTAAGCATAGGTTTTCTGTGATCCAAAAAGGAACAAAAAGTAACCTGGCAATTGGCATCAGCAGCGGACATGGCATGCAGCGCGTCGGCGGAGGCGGCGGGAGGCGCGCCGTTGGCGGCCGCGTCCGCGCTGCGCTCGTACAAGCGGTCCAGTGCGTTACAAACCTCGCGGTACATTTCCATTCTGAAATAAAATAAATGAGTTTACATTTAAAAAAAAACAAACAAGGACGACTTATTAGCAGGGACCACTATACATGTAGGTATAATAAAAATTGACGGTGATAATTAAACAAAAACTTCACCTCACCATCCCCAGTCATAAAATTAAAATCGTTCGCGGACCATATTTAGGCTTCTGTAGACCAGTGATGGTCCGCGGCCCACTGGTTGGGAACCAGTGAGTAAGAGTGTTAAGACAATCTGTTCTCCACACACCGACTAATTTTCGAAACATTGCATGTTGAATGTCGGAGTTCAACGCCGCGCTTGGCGCAACAGAATCCAGAGCAGTGGAAAGAAAATATTTTAATCACAATAATTCTTCCGAGAGAGGACAACGACGCTCTCTGTATCTCTAAATAAAGTACACAATATCATTTAGACATAAAATATTTTTAATTGACAAAATTTTGGTTGAAAATGAGGCATCTCATTAAATATATTACAAATAATAAAATAATTGTGATAGTGGCAGAATTTAACGCTGCGCTTTACCTCGACACCAGGCTGAAGAAATGGAAATATAAATTTAAGTAAAGAGTTATGTATTATTTAATGTTATTACGTTTTACTACGTTGTTGTTTCTATCACATTGACATTAAAAAAATTGTGATGTACTGGTACATTCACACGAGGAAATGAAATATTAATTTTTATTTCTTTGCTCTGGTGTCGAGGCAAGGCACGGTGTTGAATTTTCACCACTGAAAACGCAATGCCTATAGAATTCAGCGGAAAAAAGGGAACGCAGTGCCATCACATTAGTTTCCCTATGCCTAACCTGCAGCTGAAAAAAAATGTTTAAAATATTTAAATACCTCCTATAGTAGGCCAAGTGTCCCTCTCTGTCCTGCGAGGGCTGATCGCTTTTGTAATAATAAAGCGCTTTATCTTGGGGGTCTATTCTGCTCGCGCACGCCACACACAGCTCCACCACACCCGTGTAGAAACCAGCAGACACCAGTTTAGAGCACACCAGAGGTAGATTCACATTCGGTGCTACATCCTAAAACGTTTTTTTTTATTAGCTTTATCCTCGAAACAGCAGGGAAGCAAAGGGAGACTAGGGTCATAACACTGCTCCTCCCGCCATTTTTGACGGAAATTTAACACCGCGCTTAATCTTGTTACCAAAGCAAGAAAATTAAAATAAATAATTTCGTTTACAGCTGTACCGCTACACCACGACAGCCTCCTATTTTATAAATAATATCAAGTAGTAAATAAACAGACAAATTCTTATAAAGTTTTAAATACCTTGCACAGTTTCAAAGCTTGTTGTAGCATTTCTTCTCGTTCAGCTGGATTCTTTTGTTGCTTTGCAAATATTAATAGTTCATTTGCCTGAAATAGTAATATTTATTTACCAAAAACTATCAAATTTTATCAAATTAAATTTATAACATTATTCTTTATAATAAAAAAAGACTTATTAATTTGGTAGTAAATATTATAGTTTTAAATGTAAATTAACTTTTTGTAACTTGGATGAATCTGAGGAGTAAAAATATGAGAAATCTAATTTTGAAAGTACGAATTTGAGGTTTAAAATGATGACTTTGTAAGTAAAAAAAACGTTTGTAAATGTAGGAATTTAGAATGAAAAACTTGTATATAACAATGTTATTAATTTATACTCACTTTAGAACAAGTGGCATCTTCTTGTCTATATAAAGTGGGGCAAAGTTGCCTGAGTTTCTGTGAGATTCCATCAACGGAGGCGTTGTCGCGTAGATATCCGGCCACAAGAGATCCCAACAACAAACATGCTACTTCTTGACCACCTACCAATAGTTCCCTAAAAGGAAAGAAAGCCAAATAAATTAAAAGGTTTTTGCAAAATCTGTAAACCTTGAATATTATTCAATATACTGCGAGCCAGGTAGACGTTGTTTTGTCTGTTCCTAATGTTATCAAAATATGCTTATCGCTCAATAAGTTATATTTATGGCGAATTTTCAAGAATTTCCCGGTCGTACTTTCAAACCATCTGAGAACTCTTAAATATGCACACAAAATTTCTAATAAAATCTATCCAGCCGTTTAGGAGAAGTGGAGTGACAAGCATATAAACAAAAAAAATACATAATTATAAAAAAAATAATTAAAATAACATACCTAAAACTCGCTGCTTGTAAGGCACTCTGCTGTTCGGAAGGTAGGCTAGCTGCTATTACATGAAACTGGTGTTCACAAAGTACTTTCCACAGACTCAACATTTCGATTGCCATGGCTATAAAGAATACATATAGATTATTATTGATGTAATTTTCAGCAAGAATTATCAGAGTTATAAGATATTAAATACATATCAATTTAGAAATAGATTTATCTAAAAACGCAAAAATAAATTTATATTTTATATAATAATAATAATAATAATAAATATTCTTTATTGCACCTTAACAAAAAAAAAAATAAAACAATGTAAAAGCTTAAAAATAATTTAAAAAAAAGTACAATAAGGCAGCCTTATTGCTTAAAGCGATCTCTTCCAGGCAACCTTTGGATGTCGGAGTTGTGTAAAAGTGGGCGGTGCACTAAATAACTACTAATACTATACTTTTGATAGATAAATAACTATTTTACTGCTTTTTATTGAGAACGAATGTTTTGTTCACAGCGTCTGCTTGGTAAAATTTTGTTTGTATTTTCATGTTAGACCTATAAATTTAAAAATTGAACCTTCAAAGCACTATATTTATTAGGGAAAACTTCATTAAAATCTGCCTAGTTTAAAAGATCTACTTGTACATGGATGGGAAAAGATTTCGTTTCATATTAATTAAAGATGATATTGTTTAACAATAAAAATAAGAAAAAACCACATAAATTAAATACTAACTGATGAACAACTTTAATGAATGCAAAGACGCTTGTTCTTCGGGCTGTGTAGCGGCTACCACACGCATAAACGCAGACACACGTTGCAATTTCTTCACTATATATGCACAGTCTTCACCAGTTACCTTGCTTGACATCTAAATTAGCAAAGTGTCATATTTTAAAGTATCACATATACTAAAAGTATTTAGTATACAACATTAAGTAATTATTTAATTATTTAAAGTGCTGATATTACCAAATACTCACGCTGTATCCCGTACATAACAGGCTAGGCAGCGAGGGCCTGGGAACATAGCGTTAAGACACTCCGTTCCCATGGAGATATTTTCGTACCCCACTTTCCGCCGATTGTCGGGGCATTGTATATTGACTAAGGAATTCAACGCCGCGCTTTGTCTTGTTACCAGAGCGAGAAAATGAAAATATTATTTATTTTTAATTACCATTTTACTCCTGCACCTCGACACCCTCTATTATTAAAAATATCTTTACACATTTATCATTTCTTGATACATATAATTTTACTTACAAGCTCCTTGTTATCAGGCGTCATTGATTTAGTAACGCATTTCAAATTCCATATAGGAGAGAATATCCTTCCCACATAAATGTATAGGCCGTTATGTTTTGCACTGTATTCCATTTGCATCGGATAGTTATCTCTTTGTTGTTGTGTAACATTGCCCATGAAGGAAGACTGGTTAAAAGTAGTTGGACTCATCATGTTTTGTTGATATGCTTGAAGCATTATGGACTGATTTGGCATTCCCATTGATTGGTTCATTTGTAATTGTTGGTAGGACTGATTCAGTTGACCCTGTCTCATTTGATCCTGAGGCCTGGTTGACATTGGTGTTGACACTTGTCGCGGTGAAAATTTCGGAGAACCTTAAAAAA